>CAMZMU010000117.1:54647326-54708067 GCA_947311845.1 Poa pratensis | reverse complement strand
TGTCCACATGGCAAGCTTTCAACATTGCACTTCATCTCATTTAGTTGATATCATGTACTTTTGTTTATGGATGCTTACCATGGGTGAAATAAATGAGGAAATGAAGTGAGTTTAAATGAGTTTGTATAAATGGTTAGAGACGTCTGGGCCGCTAATCTAAGCCATGCATCATTCATGGTGGAAATTTACTTACATGCTATGGTGAACCTTCTGTGATACACCTTACAATAAAAAGCTATCCAATGGTAAATAAAAAGGGTGTTGAGATTGTTCATTGTGTTTGTTTGTCTTGTCATTTTGATATGGGCTTGTTCCATATCCTGGGACAAGAGGTACCCCAGTTGACGCTCTTAATGATACTATTATTACTTACAATGATATTTAACTTGAACTTGCTTTGTTTTCCAAGTTGAGTAACACATGGAGTAGGTACTTGTATGCAAGGGGCATGAGACTTTCAACCTGTACTTTGTCAAGCACACTACTCGTATTTGCCTTCACTTTAAACTTAATCATTCAAGATGCTATGATAGGGGAATGAGAGCTTGACACCAAGGATTACCATATTACAATCATTGACTTAAGTAGAGAAGTTCAGAAGTTAGATGAAATTTATTCATGCTTTACCTCTACTCATATATCTTTCCAAAGTGTCCACCTTTTATATTCAGATTTTCATCAATACTCTATGACCATTATAGGATGTTCTTACTTATTATTATGCATACATGTGGTCCATAGTACTTTTTCTCTTATGTTACACTTTGTGAATTATCATTGAAACATCCTTGCATTGAATACTTGATATCACTTCATAAACTATCTTGCACATTGCTACTCCTTTTAAGAATGAACCATTTGACTCTATGTAGCAATAGTAATCATCTTTGATATCCATTGATAGTATTAAATTGCAAGTCCATGTTAGTTTTATCACCTTCATACTCGAGGACGAGTATAGGTTAAGCTTGGGATGTTGATGCATGTAAAATGCATACATGAACTTTGCATTATTTTTACTTATATTCCAGTCATATTTGCATCATATAAGGGTTATATCACTGTTTTATAATGATTTTGGGATTATATGATATGTTTCCTATTTTTTATGGAATTAACCCTGCGCAGGCAGAAAACCCTATTTCTATATTTTAATGTTTCAGGGACCCAAACGACGTCCAAATGACCTGAAAATTTACGAGCATCATTTTTTGGAAAGAACAAAGCGTGGGAGCGAAAGAAGCAAACAAGAGGAGGCCCGAGGGCCCAGATGGTTGGGCCTTCTGGGCCCACGCGGCCCAAGTACCTGGCTGCGTGGGACGCCCCACTTTGGCCCTCGGAGCTCCGTTGCCGTTGATCTTTCCTCCACCGACTCTGTTTTAACCTAAAACCGCCTATAAAAATAGTCCCCGATGTTCTCTGGAAGGAGCGCCGCAGAAACACAGAAACACTGAAACAGAGACCTGGAGTTGCAGATTGGAGGGGGAAAACTCCGGCGGGGCGCTGCTGGCGTGGTCTCCATCTTCTCCAACGACTTCTCCACCGTCTCCATGATGAAGGGGGAGTAGTCCACCCCCTGGACTTTGGGTTTGTGGTGGTAACTTGATCCAATCTCTCTATGTATGATCATTGTTGAAGTCCATATGACGTGCCTTGCATAAGTATGGATCTATCTATGTAATTCTTATGGTGGATATTGTGGTATGAGATGATTTGTTATACATTTACCGTTGTGTTGGAGCTTTTATGATTTGTCATACTTTGGAGATATTCTATGATGCATGTGATGGTTTGATTTATGCATAATGCCTTGTTTATCCTTGTCATGAGGTGATTGACACCACCAAGTGTGGATAGATGAGAGAGATGTGGTCATGCACACGAATTATGAATCATTGCACTAGTGTTTAGAATATTGTCCATTATGAAGTATGATGTATGTAGGTACGGGATGGCCGATGTGACACGGCATATGTATTGAGTGACATGTGAAATACAGCCCAACATCCTTTATCTGGGGGTAAAAAGGAAGAGTATGATGTGGGAGTGACAGCAACCACGCTAGCCTTGCGAGGGTGACCTAGCAACACAAATGAGTACTTCTTTCAACTATGTGTTTTAGGATATATAGCCGTCATAAAAGCTACCATTAAAACATGACAATTGTGTGTACTTATCTATAACATGATAATCACCATAGATGAGAGAGAGAGGATTAAGTGAACCCATGAACCCATGTCCATTGTTCCTATAAGACAAAACCTTTATCTTGTCCTCTTGCATTGAAGAGGATTGGGACACTTTTACATTCTTGTTTTGTTACGTTAAACTTCCATCCATTAAATCGACCATCTTGTTCTTTAACCTTGTTTAGTGCATAATCAACTAAAACTTGTGACACTTTAGTTGTAAGGAATAGATAACTTTTCCTTCTTGCTCCTGCGGATCGATACCCTACTTCCACATTGAGAGGTGCTATAGTGATCTCCTGCTCTTGGGGGTTATCACTCATACAACAAGGGGTTCGGTGGGGGTATTGGAGATGGTAAGAGTACCAAAATTATGATAGACTACTGGATACTGGAGTGCCCTCCGGAGAAGCTTACTTCTATCCTACCAGTGCCTGGTGGCGCCTCTGTTGATTTTTTGTTGGACCAGGAGAATGGGACATGGGATGAAGAGGTGGTACGGAACTTCTTCGCTGATGATATTGCATCCAAAATTCTCCAGATACCGCTGAGCAGAAGTGGGGTGAAGATTTCGCCTCATGGCCATATGAGAAGTGTGGTGTCTATTCCGTGCGGTCAGCATATCACCTGGCTCAAGCACAGGACATCCAAATGAAGAGGAATAAATCTGGTAATGGCCTACCTTCTGTTCTGAATTTGGAGCTAGAAAAACTGTGGAAAAAGCTCTGGCAGATAAAGGCCCCGGGTAAGATGAAAATTACCATGTGGAGCGCAGTTCATGATTGTCTTCCGAGCGGTCATCAACTTCGGCGCCGGCATGTTCCCGCCTCTGATGCGTGTTTCTTTTGTAACCGCGAGGAGCGGATTGAGCACACTTTGCTGTTTTGCCCCTACGCCTATGCGGTTTGGCAAGAGGTGAAGGCAGTGTTCCCTGTCCATCTCAAAAGAAGCAGTTCACCAATATCAAAGTATGGCTTTTCGACTTCCTGGCAAGAGCGGACGACCGCGAGGCGGTCACTTTGGCTGTTACAGTGTGGCACATCTGGAGCTCTCGCAATGCAGTTCGCAATGGAGAATTGTTAAAGCCACCGGGCAGTTTATTTTTGCAGATTAAATCCTATATCGAGATGATTCTGCAGCATCTTTTCAAGCCCCCAACCATCCATAGACATGAGACTAGTTCTACCCCAGTTTGGTCTCTGTCGCCGGAAGGTGTGGTAGTTGTCAATGTGCATGCTGCTTTGTTCTCGGCTTCATCAACGATGGGGGTAGGCGTCGTAATCAGGGACCACAGCGGATGACGTTGGCCTACCTATCGGGTGCCCCACTATGAAGATACCTGGTGCACGCAAAGACAAGGGCCCAACCGGTGGCCTACTAGAGGACGATGATCAAGGCCCACGAAGGGAGCCCAAGAAACTAGAGTACGCCCCAAGGCAAGCGAAGCCTAAGTCGGTAGAACCTACCATACCTGTAAACCTAGTCGGTTGCGAACTCTCGAGACCCAGCCTCCTTTATAAAGGCTGGGAGGGTCGCTGATCTAGGAACAAGCTCATATTCCACCAGCAAAAACCCTAGCGAGATCGACATCTCGCCGGGATTGCCATTGTAAACACCTCCAATCTATCAATAACAGACAAGCTGGAAGTAGGGTATTATCCTTCGGGAGCCCGAACCAGGGTAAATCGCCTTGCTTGTCAGTCGTGGTAACTACCAGCACTCCAGCTTCTCTCCCTCTCAATCAACCTAGGGTACTCGAACCTGGGACTTGCCGTGGCCACACCACGTCAACTGGCGCCGTCTGTGGGAAAGAAGAGTGCTGGAATCATGGTTGCACCGGCCCCATCCGCAACGATCATCGACTCGACAACAATCACGGCGCCGATCTGCTTCGGCTCCTTCAAGTTCGTCCCCCACCCACCGGCCCACCGATCGGTGTACGCCGATCTCTACGGAGGTATGTGCCTTACTTTCGGTACCATGACATTCCATGTGAACAAGTGGGGGACGCTTCGACTCTCCGATCGCGCGCCTACATCTTCGTCGACTACAGAGATCGCGCCTGCTTCGACTACGTCGCCCGCATCTTCGTCGACTACGGAGATCGCGCCTGCTTCGACTACGTCGCCCGCATCTTCGTCGAATACGGAGATCGCGCCTGCTTTGACTATGATGCCTGCATCTTCGTCGACTACGGAGATCGCGCCTGCTTCAACTACGTCGCCTACATCTTCGTCGATTCCGGAAAGCACATCTGCTCCGACCGCGTGATCCGAGCCTTCATCGACTGCGGAGATCGCATCTGCCTCAACTACACCTGCAACTTTTTCGACTCCGACACCTGTGACACCACCGACTGCTGCTTCGCCCGCCGAGTTCTGCACCGACTATGGCATCTACCACGTTGCCTCCATCTTCAGTTCCGAGGACAGCTACGGCGGCGAGAGCAGCAGCAGCAATGCGCACTCGACTGCGCAGTCTTGCCCTGTCCAAGTCTTCATGGTGGACGCAAGAAACAACAGGACACCCGACACCGGTTCCCGCCGCGAGGAACCGACGCTTCCAATGGAAGTCACCATGCCGGACAAAGTAACAAAACTCATGATCACCCAAGAGATGGGAATCCAGGTAATGAGCCAGTAACAGCATTCTCCCTTTACTTTTTACGGTCAAAAAGCAAATAAAACCTTGGTGGCACTCAAAGCACTCGGGGGCTGCGCCGCGCAGGTTCAAACAAACAAGGCCTTGGCCGCACTCAAAACACTCGGGGTTGCGCCTTACAGGTTCAAACAAACAAGACCTTGGCCGCACTCGATACACTCGGGGGCTGTGCTGCACAGGTTAACTCACAGAAACAAATAAAGCCTTAGTCGCACTTGAACACTCGGGGGCTGCGCCGTACAGGTTCAAACAAATAAAGCCTTGGCCGCACTCGAACACTCAGGGGCTGCGCCGTACAGATTCAAACAAAGCAAGGCCTTGGTCGCACTCGAAGCACTCGGGGGCTGTGCCGCACAGGTCATCGCATTAAGGCATGGAAAAACGTGCCCGAACGCTCGGGGGCTACGTTCAACATTTATATACAAATAATTGTCTTCGACAAATTCATTACATACAATCGGGTGCTGTCCCCACGTATTTACACCATTCAGCTCAGCGAGCATACAAATTTTCGCCTAATCATTTACAGGCTTATCTTTGGGACCCCCGTCCAACGGACCTACAAGCTCCTCCGTCTGCTTTTGCACCTGGGAGACGACCTTGCGCGCCCAGCCGAGGGTAGCCGCATAATGACTCCGCTCCGGCAAACCTTCGGTGGCCCCCTCAAAGTTGAAGTTCGACCAGTGGAGTCGCAAATATGCAAAGGCAATATTCGCCCCACCTACAAGCTCAGCACGCAGCATTTTCTGAATCGCCTTACCTTCACGAAACCTCGTCAACAGGGCAGGTATGCCTTGCGGCTACTTGTTATGCGGGAACATCGCACGGTGCACTTTGGCCAGAGTACTTCGACACGACTCCAATAGCAGGACAGCACGCCAAGCGCCATCTAGCAAGGTGGCCAGCACTCGTGCCTTTGACTTGTCAGACCAGAAGTATTGAGCGCCGGAGGCTGTCCCGTCATCAACCGCGTTCAGTCGCTCGACTATGCGAGTTTCTTCAGCTTTTTGTCAGGATTCACACCTGCATAACGAAGACAAGCAAAGTTAGCAGCACTACAAGCAACTGGCAGCCGGAGGTGTTGTCGAATGTGCTTACATTCCAGCATCTGGTTAATCAGACCCAATTGCCCAATCAAATACTCCTCTCGCTCGGATGTGGGAGCAGGTCTCGCCTTCTCGGTGTCCAGTTCAGCTCGAACATCCTTCAGCTCCCGCTCCAGATTGGCAATCTTACGCTTCATCCACGACATAACGGCCTTATCGTTTCTGCTTCGGACAACAGTTTGGTGTCGTGTACTCGTGGAAGGAACAGCTTCGGATGCACCAGAAGACTCGGCCTGTCCAATGGCAAAGGTCGAACAACATAAGACCTCCAAAAGTACGAGACAACACACTCGGGGGCTAGGACCCGACATAACAATTAAACAGCAGTTGACTGCGCAAGAGGAAATCAAATGTACAAATACTTCAAATTTCATTACAAGCAAAACAACAGATGACATCGACTCCGACCTAGACCTAACGGCACGGGCGGCGACTTCAGCACTACGGCGCTCCACCATGGACACCATGTCCTCGGCCAGTCGCGCTGCTTCGTCTTTCACCGCGCTCAACGACATGGTCCTTCCATCAGGCTTTCACAGGAAGTCCGCGACAACCTTCTTGTGCACCGCAGTGGGAAGACATTCTTGTGCACCGCAGCAAGAGCGCCGGTCGACTTGGTGAAGGCATCCTTGGCTGACGGCACGCTCCAATGGGACGTCCTCACCCGTCGGCTCCGAAGGAGGAGTCGCACCAAATGCACCTGCGCATCTCAAAAACTAAGTACCAATTCGGCTGAATTGGGAGACCAAGACTTGAAGCACATAGCAAACAAGGATGCATTACCTCCTACAACGTGGGCGAGTGTGAGCAGGCGCTCCACTTGCACTCTTTCACCTTGGCGGGTCGCGTCCTCGCGGTCCTTGACCTCCTTCAGCTTCTGCTTGGCGTCATCGTGCTGAGCTTTGAGCTCCTTCTCGAGCACGCGCACTCGCTTCGCGGAAGATTCCTGATTGCCTGCATGAAGACAAAAGGTGTCGATTGGTGGCGATACATGAACAACGACAAGTTACCAATAAGAAGGGCGCTTACGCTTCGACTGCTCCAGCGCAGCGCGAAGGTCATCCCTCTCCTGCTCCAGCTGGACGTAGGCAGTCGCCGACTCCAACATGTTGCGGTAGTAAGGCTGCATAATATAAAGCAACGCATGACTTTGAGCCTATGCCCAACTATACTAGTTGCACATAGCCTCGGGGGCTACTCCCATCGGGAGCACTGTCGCGCACCCGATAAATTATCAAGATAGAAGACTTACATGATCTTGGAGCTGCGTCGCACTCGAAGAAGACGGAGCAGACGGTGCAGACACTCTTGGAGCGGAGGGATCGGCCATCTTCACAACCTCCGTCGCAGCCGTAGCAGTCGCCACAACAGAAGCCTCTGGAGGGGTCACCTCTGGCTCCCTCCCACTTGGAGTAGCCGCCCGTTCCCGGGCAGGTGACGGAGGCACACTTGTGCCATGACCAGCACTGCGCAAACAATGGACCAAATCAATACAAAAACTCAGCCAAAGTCAGATACTTGGGTTACAGTGAGGTGCTTACCTCTCTTCCTCCTCTTCGCTGCCGAAGTCATCGTCGAACAGCACGCCGAACTCGGCTGCACCGCCAACAGGAGGCGCCATGTTTAGTGGCTCAATAACCGCTGGCTCCTTCAGGTTGGGCGACGATGAACCTGAGTCACCATCGTCACGAAGTTCCACCCTATCGGATGGCGACTCCTCGACAACAGCTTTCGCTTTGTCCCGGTTGGCGTTTGAGCGGCTGTTCATCCTCTTCATCCAATTCCGTTTTCGCGACCACCTCATCGGGCGAGGTAGTCGCCGAGGGAAGGGATTCTTCTTCATCCACCGGCTCCACTTCAGGATATTCCACCTCGAAGGTGGGGCCATCTTCGGGCAGTGGTGGCAGACACGTGGGAGTCGGGTGACCCTACAAGTCCAGCGTACATCAATACAAACAAGAAGCGCACATGTGAAGTACTACATCAACAACAGCACAAAGGAGTCGAAAGCTACATACCTCTGGCAGGGGTTTGTCGACTCCGTATGGTTTCACGGGGCAGTCGACATTGCAAGGGTCGGCGGTTCTGAGACTCGTCACAGACCGCACAGCGGATTCGATGGCCCTCTTCGATCGCTTCTCCTTCGTCAGGCGAGTCGAGTCCTCCTCGCCTTCGTACTCCCACATCGGGTGGTCCCGCAGGCGTAGCGGCTGCACGCGCCTCCCCATCATCGTGGCAATAAGGTGGATGCCACCCACCTCCTTGCCCATCGACTTCAGCAACTCGGCGACAACACCCAGCAGCGGAGCTACTTCAACCTTGTCGGCTTTCGACATCGAGTGCGCCCAAGCATTCGACTTCCTCAGAGGCTTGTTAGCCTCAAAGGCAGGGACGCCCTCTTGTTCCACAAGGACGTAGAACCACTTCTTCCGCCAGCCTTGGACGAAATCTGCCTGCTTCAGCTGGAAGTAGTTGGTGTCGCCGCGCACCTGTATACCGAAGCCCCCAATTGGGTAGGTGCCGCCGCCGCCGCCTACGTTCCTCTTCACATTGAAGATGGCCTTCCACAGGCCCCAATGCGGGTGCACTCCTAGGAAGTACTCGCAGAGGATGAAGAAGCAAGCAATGTGGAGGACGCCGTTCGGCGTCAGATCATGGATTTGAATCCCATACGCGTACAACAGTCCACGCAGGAAATCATGCAGAGGGAAAGAGAAGCCCGATGCAGGAAATCGATGAAACAGACGCGCTTGCCGGCTCGAGGTTGGGGGATTACCTCTTTCCCCGGAGCGCGCACGGCCAGCTGCTCGGCCAGCGGCAGCAGTCCATCATCCCGGAGCTCGTCAAGGTGTTGCGCCTTGACGGACGACTTGACCCAGTCGCCGGGAATCTTCTTCAACATGTCAACGCCCGCGGCGTCAACAATGGTGGCGGCGCTCACCGCCGCACTTCCTCTCTTCTTCGTCGCTGATGCACCGGTGGCAGCCGAACTCGTCGCCGTCGCGCCTTTCTTTGCGCCCGCCATGGTCTGTTTCTCGTTGTGGGCGCGGGGACAAGCTTGGAGTATGGTGGCAATGGAGAATAGGCGCGAGGAAGAAGAAGAAGCAAGGACAGAGAACGGTGACAGTGGGGAAGAAAGTAAATCTCTCCCCTCGCGGTAACATTAATATACGGCGGCGCCGTCCAATCTCAACCTCTCAAACCCTACACGTGGCGGCCGTGGAACGAAACCATCGCAGGCCACGACGCCCACTACGCACGAGAATCAAGGCAACCATCATCACGTCCCGCAAACCACGCGCCGTGCGGTCAAATCGGAACTGAACCGGTGTCCTCCTTGGTCAACAATGACAGTGGGCCCACATGGACGCGTCCCGTCAGCGGGCCCGCGCAAGCAACGATCATCATGAATGACGCCAGCTTTATGATCTGGAGAATTTTTCGAGCCAGACTCTCGATTCAAATAACAAGATAAAGACAACAGGCTCTCGGGTCCCCTCGCCGGACCCTAGCTTCTTTCGACTCCGGTGGACATTCCACCCGAATATTTCAATTAGTAGGCCGCAAGGCTGATATGGGACTCCATTAATTTGTCGAGTTCGCAAAATCACAACTTTCAATCAGTAGGCCAGCGGGCTGATATGGGACTCCATTAATTTTTCGAGCCCGTGAAATCACAACCTTCTATCAGTAGGCCAGCAGGCTGATAGGAGACTCCTTAATCTGTCGAGTCCCTTCACTCCCATCGGGAGCGTATTAAAAATTTCTTTCGACTGGATGTCAATTGAGATTAACCTCAATTGCAAGCAATTCAGCTCAATCTCGGGGGCTACTCCCATCGGGAGCGCTGTCGCGCCCCCAATAAAGACAAGACTACTGAGTCCCAAAACAAGCACTCGTGTTTCAATTCGACTGACGCTACTCAACTTCATACACAAGCTTACCACGACAACAGTCGCAAAACATTCGATTCCCGAGATGCGTCTGCCGCATGTGTTCCTCGGATGCTGCACCCAATGTGCAAAGATAAGACCCGTCGATCGTTCAAGTGGGCTAGGGCTCACACCCGCTGCGTTCACCCTGTAATTTCTGTGCCCGCGGGCATGAAGAAAATCCCGACGGACGCGTTGGGTACCCAATTCATCATAAAATCCTCTGTAAGACCTCCACGACATGAGTCGAAACTTATCAGCTCTTTCTAGGTTCGAGTCCGGGGACTCGGGCTTGATGTAGGCTGGCTAGGTTTTTGCCCAAGAGCATCTAACTGGTCCCGATTCGTCGAGTGCGCCAGGCCAGCCATGTCGTCGTCCCTAGAAACTGTCGACAAGACAGCAAAATATAACCATATCCAACAGTCGATGCATTACCGACTCAGAACAAAATGCCCTGCAACAGGTAGAAGATGACGTGCACCCGGAGAGGAGTCCTTACCCGAATCTTTGACTCGACCAAGCACTCGGGGGCTACTGACGTGGGCCTACCTATCGGGTGCCCCACTATGAAGATACCTGGTGCACGCAAAGACAAGGGCCCAACCGGTGGCCTACTAGAGGACGATGATCAAGACCCACGAAGGGAGCCCAAGAAACTAGAGTACGCCCCAAGGCAGGCGAAACCTAAGTCGGTAGAACCTACCATACCTGTAAACCTAGTCGGTTGCGAACTCCCGAGACCCAGCCTCCTTTATAAAGGCTGGGAGGCCCGCCGATCTAGGAACAAGCTCATATTCTACCACCAAAAACCCTAGCGAGATCGACATCTCGCCGGGATTGCCATTGTAAACACCTCCAATCTATCAATAACAGACAAGTTGGAAGTAGGGTATTATCCTCCGGGAGCCTGAACCAGGGTAAATCGCCTTGCTTGTCAGCCGTGGTAACTACCAGCACTCCAACATCTCTCCCTCTCAATCAACCTGGGTACTCGACCCTGGGACTTACTGTGGCCACACCACGTCAGCGGAAAATTCCTGTCAGCTTGCAGTCAGGTTCTCCATGCGGTTTCGTCGCTAGAAATAGCCGAAGCACTCGTCATTAGAATTGCAGTCGCCCTTGTCAGAGAAGAAGGCGTGGACAGATTCATCCTGCTGTCGGATTGCCTCTCCGTTATTCAGCGTATCCACTCACCTATCAGAGACAGATCGCTGGTTGGAGTAGTAGTGGAGGACTTTCCGTCACCTTGGTCGTTTATGTAATAATTCAGCACATACTTTTGCTCGTCGAGCAGAACAATTTGGTAGTAGTGCCTTTCATGATATGGTGCCGGATTTAATCCGGGACAAACTTTGTATTGACATGATTTGATCAATAAAGTGCTTGAATTCTCAAACAAAAAAATTGGACATGATATAATCTCTTTGATATATGACCTTATTTTTTGGCATGAAGCTTCATTCACCCCAAACAGGCATACATACACTTGCATTTTTTTCCCTTCAATAATTTTGAATGTTTTGAATTTTATAAGTACAAATTTTATTCTAGATTGCACGAACATATTCGGACACTCCGGCTGCTCTGTGTTTGGCAGGAATCGAAATTTTCACATACTTTAGCTCGTCGAGCAGAACAGTTTGGTAGTAGTTCCTTTCATGATATGGTGCCAGATTTCATCCGGGACAAACTATGTATTGACATGATTTGATCAATAAAGTGCTTGAACTCTCAAAAAAAAAAGGTTTGGACATGATATAATCTCTTTGATATATGACCTTATTTATTGGCATGGAGCTTCATTCACCCCAAACAGGTATACATACACTTGCATTTTTTTCCTTCAATAATTTCGAATATTTTGAATTTTATAAGTACAAATTTTATTCCGGATTGCACGAACATATTCGGACACTGCGGCTACTCTGTGTTTGGCGGGAATCGAAATTTTGGGTCCAAATTGGTAATGGGGAGGGGATTTTTCCCCATTTGCCGCCCCTCCTCCTTTCAAACCCGTAGCCTTCTTCCATTCGCTCGCCGCTCCTGCAATTCCGTAGCCTCGCGGTCCTCCTCCACTTCCCCACCCCCCCCCCCCCCCCGCAGCTGCAAATCTCTAGCCTCGCCGCCCATTCAAATCCCTAGCCTCGCCGCCGATGCAAATCCCTAGCGTCGCCGCCCTCATCCCTCGACCACCCTACAAATCCCTAGATTCGCCGCCAGTACCGCAAATCCGTAGATTCACCGCCTCTTCAAATCAGTAGCCTCGCCGTCGATGCAAATCCCTAGCGTCGCCGCCCCTGCAAATCCTGGATTCGCCGCCGCTGCAAATCCCTAGCGACGCCGCCGCTGCAAATCCCTGGATTCGCCGCCAGTACCGCAAATCCGTAGATTCGTCACCGCTGTAAATCCCTAGCCTCGCCGCCCTCCTCCACCCCCTCGCCGGCCCTGCACATACCTATATTCGCCGCCGCTGTGAAACCAAATGGCCGCCCCTCCCCGTTGCACTCGCCAGCAGGTCCCTGAGGTAAGAGATGGTCCTCCCCCCTCGTCCGGCGATTAGCTAAGTGCGGACGAGTTCTAGTTCAATCCCCATGTATGCCGGTATCAATCAAGAAACTAGATTTACTAGTAACCTGAAAGATTGGCCTGAGTAGGGGCAACTTCACAAACTGTGGTCTTTTGGCTGGTCGATGCCGTAGGGAACAAAATCATTGTTTCATATTAATAGATGCCTAATATTCTCTTTGATAGTATAGAATTTACTTATTGTTGCAAAGTAAATGAATTGTTTTGCATCTTCATGAATTGATTCATGTCTCATACGTACTGTCATGCGTAGCCTTTAATTAAGTACACTTTTCATACTAATAGATGCCTAATATTCTCTTTGATAGTATAGAATTTATTTCTTGCTGCAAAGTAAATGAATTGTTTTGCATCTTCATGAAATGATTCATGTCTCATACTTACTGTCATGCGTAGCCTTTAATTAAGTGCACTTTTCATGTCTTCAGCTTAGCCTTGCCATGTCGATATAATTCTTGAGTTATAATTTTGTTCTCATTAGTTTTTTTTTTATTCTTATGATTGGTGCAACTATACTTAGTTAAGCAATTTGTACTCATTCTCTAACAAATGACAGATAAAGGCATGCTCATTCAGTGTTCGACTAGAAAAGTATTGTGAACGCAAGTGTGTGGTAAGAAAACAAGGCTTCCAAATACACATATGATTTGTGTTTCGTGGATTTAATATAACATATAATTTATATGTTTCTTTCTGTTTTTGTTGAACAGTTTGTACCATGTACAGCTCGCCTAGCGTTCAACGAGTTAGTGCGAGATCAGACTTTGTTGTTTTGTGCCCTTAGGAGCACATACAACATTCATGTGAACAAAGGACGTAGCAAGACCCGCTTGCACGGCAAACAATTGCAACAGTTCATCACCAAGAACAATCTCGGCGCGGGAGATATGCTAGTGTTTACCATGACACCACATCCCAGGATATCTGTTGCCACTGGAAAAAGAGGCAACAACAAAGATGAAACTGATGAGATTTATGTCGATTCTGACAGTTCTGAAGATCACATTGACGACGATGATAGAATCATAGTAGCCCAAAGAGTTTGTCTCAACAACCATGAGAAGAACCGCCTCGTTAAGCTTCTACCAGTAGGAGCCTATGTTGGAGTTCTATTTGTGACTCACTTGACGAGCACACGAACAGACATGAGATGGTATGTACCCACAAGACCGCCTCTTTCATGCCTCTGTAATTTATCGAAAAAATGACATATATAGTTATGTTATCTTCCATGCACAGAAACTACCTAAGGTGATAGCAGAAGAGGCTGGCATACCGGCAGAGGGCATGGCTGGACTACGACTTGGAGCAGCAGGCATCATCATCGTCATCATGTACAACAAGAGAACCGACGGACGCATTGACTTCGACAAGCTGGGGTGGAAGAACTTCATTGAAGGCAAGAATTTTGTGACTGATCAACCTGTTTTGATCATTCTAAGAAAGATGAATGACTTGGAGGTCCTGATTGAGTTCCAGTTCATATAGAGCTTGTTAAGGCCAGGGTATGGTAAACACTTATCTGATTAGGGCTACTTTGTTAATTGGCACAAATTGCGGTTGGAGACATGTTATATAATATATATGCATTTGCTAGCTGTTGGCATGTCTTAGTTATATGTGATTTCTACCCGGTTGAGGTTTTGTTGATGCAATGATGGAAAAAAAAAGAGAATTATGTAGCACTGTTGACCAGTAACAAAAACTCGGAACCCCTGGAACTAATCCCGGAGCACACGCATATTGCTCAAATACCAGTTGTTTCGGTCGGAGAGAAAACTCAGACCGACCGCATCCTAACGACGGCCACTATTTGTAGCCGGCTCTAATGTATATGCATTACAGATGTCTGCTAATCACGGCCGTCGCTGAAGGTTTCGTTATTGGAGACGGTTGATTCTACCGGCCTTCGGAGGGCCGAGCTCATTACAGCCGGCCCCAGAGAACGGGCTCTAATGGAGCGTATATTAGAGACTCCCGCGCAGAGACGGACATTTTAACCGGCTGAGATGACTCTCTGGCGCCGGCTCTAATTTACGTTTCTGTACTAGTGCGGATGCCTTGTTCAACTTAAAGATGCAACGGATGAGTTCTTTGATGTCCCAAATGAATTAGAATATGATCTCCTTATTCGAGCTGATAAAGTTACTTTTTCTCAAATTAATCTGAATTGCTATATTTTCTGTACTGTGTCAAAATACAGCTGCGCTCTGCTTTCTTAAAGAGGAAAAAAATGAAGCAGAGCTTCCAGTCACTCTTGATTATTCAAATGATTCATTAGTTAGTATGCTGGTCGCTCTTCTCATCTGCTTGTTCATTGGATCCTTGTTCATGTTGTTCATCTCATCAAATAAAAACTGTATTGATTTTTGCTGCATCATTTTTCTGTTGCAAGGCCAGCGAAGCTCGTGTCATGTATGTAACTGGTGGTTTTTGGATTACGCCTTCCGGAGGATCACCGTGCACAACACAGAAGCATTGACGACCAAGCAAACCGTGATAACTTACTTGAGTTTGTGATTTGTGTTGTTCTTCAAGACCAGGTACTAGCATATACTATGCTTCAGATTAAATCTGGATATAGATATATCTTAGGTGGCCTGAAACTTTTTTATTCTGATTATTATTAGGAGACCCTTTATCAATCGATTATGGGTGCAAGGATCCTGGTTCATCCAGGAGCTCCCATTGTTCCCAATCCGAGAGCAGGGGTACATGAAGATCAAAAACCTCGAGAACTTTAGACGACCGCTAGGCAGCTGCAAGAGGAGATGGAAGGTCTGATAACCAAAACCCCTCCGAATGTCGAAGAACAAGACCAGATGCATTTCAATTGAATGCTTATTATCCATTTTTGCAATACTATGTGTGCGTGTGTCTATGTGTTGTGTTGGTGTTTTCTTTTAAATTCGGATATAATCTGTGTACCTCCCCCATCCAACACCAATGAGCGATGATGCATTATAAGGAGGTGACTATTTTTTGTATAATTAAAGTTTTCATAGGCATATGGAATGCAACTGGCAGTGTACCGACAAAAATGTTGTGAAATTTAACAAAAAAATGATTTGAAGCACCAACAATTTCTAAGACATAAAAATATTTAACCCGTAGCAATGCACGGGCATTTAACTAGTACTTAAAAAAGGTTCGAACGCAAAAATGAATAAATAACGTTCATATGGGTCATGAATTCAGTTTTAGACGCACCAAAGGATGACAGAGCAAATCGTCAAGTTCTCCGGTTGGCAACAGAGCGTTCATGCCACGGGCCACAAAAGGCTCTGTCTTTCTCTGTCGCCCTCGATCGGCGTCATTGATCGCTTTCCCTCTTCCCGCAACCCGACTCCATCCCTTCCCTCGATCCCAAGGTTCGAATCCCGCCCGGTGCTGCTATATACCGCACATGTCGCCTGGACCAATGGTGGAGGCGCTGGGGAGGAAGGCTGACGTGCCCGGGACGGCGTCGGCGGCGGTGATGGAGGCCAAGGCCAAGGAGAAGAAGGACGGGGTGGTGAAGGAGGTGATACGGCTCGAGAGGGAATCCGTCATCCCCATCCTCAAGCCCAAGCTCGTCATGAAGCTCGCCTATCTCATCGGTATCTTTTCCCGTCGATCCGACCGTTTCGTTTGATCGTTGCGCGCGCGGCATTGGGCTGCGCCGCTTGTCCCATAGGCGTCACATTTCTTGCAAATGGGAGACAAATTTGTGATTTCTCAACTTCTGGTCGGATTCTAGGGGCTTCGAGGGTCCCTTTAATCATAACCGTCGTCACTGATCTCTGTCTACCCTCATATAGTTTACGAGTTCAATTGCATTCTCGGCCCTATCGGCGGTAAGTGTTGGTTAAAAAAGAGGGGCGATAAATGTACCTAGTTACTTAGTACGTAGGATAATTTGTGTTTTTTTTGGTAAATCTGGATCCTGTTTTGTTCAATTGCCACCTGCCTAGATGAAGGGATTTTCTCATCTTGAGGTCGGGAGGAAATCTTTCAAAAAAAAAAAAGTTTTAACTGCCTACTCGGCTTCAGCAGTGAGTTAAAAAGGCTTGCTCCTAGATTCTGTGTCGTTTTTATTCTCTAGCTTTTACCTTTTCTATATGACTGAATTTCTGACGTGTGGGACTGTGAACTCGAAATGGTGTCGTTTTATCTACATTCCCGTAATCACGCATGCTCCTGATTTACTCTCTAGAGCAAGACAACGATCGTGCCGCGTTTATGACGCTATGTAGGAGGGTGGAGTACACTATTCGTGCTTGGTATCTTCTGCAGTTTGAGGATCTAATGGTACTAGGCCCCTTCATCTCACATGCTTTTATTTTTCTGCAACTATCCCCGAGTTGGCAAAGTTTCTAATAGCCGAATATTATTCTGTAATTCAGCAATTGTACGCGCTATTCGATCCTGTTTATGGTGAGAAGAGTTTGGAGCAGCAGAGCCTGACACCTGCTGAGATTGAAACTCTTGAACTCAATTTTTTAACGTACCTTTTCCAGGTGGGATCACAGTTTATATCAACCGATAGTAATAGATGTGATTTCTGAGATAACAATTTGTGAGATTTTATCTGACCATAACTAATAGTCCCGCTTATCAACATATATTCGTGTCTTAAGTAGATAATGGATAAGAGCAACTTCAAGTTGTTATCGGATGAAGAGAATGATGTAGCTCATTCTGGTCAGTATCTTCTGAACCTGCCAATCAAAGTTGACGAGTCCAAGGTCAGAAGCTACTTTGGTAACATTTCAAATAAGGAGCACAGCACTTTGTGCTCACAGATAATTTATTTGCTCAACTATTGTGAACAATTGCAGGTCGACAATAAGTTGTTGTCAAAGTACTTTAAAGAGCACCCACAAGATAATTTACCAGCATTCACTGACAAGGTATTCATCATGGATTTTAACGGGCATGTGCCGCACGTTTTACTTTGCATACATATATATAAATAGAAAACAGAAGTGCAAGAATCCAGATTGTTTTCTGATGATTTCATTAGCAGTTTTACATGCTTCTACATGTGAAAGTTAGATTTGATGCTGAAATTATTTTTTAGTTCTGTACAATCTTTGTACATGAGTTCTGATCACATCAACCGTACCTTTGTAGTATATTGTCTTCCGCCGAGGCATTGGCATCGACCAAACAACTGATTACTTCTTTATGGAGAAAGTGGATGTAATCATATCTCGAGTTTGGAGATTCTTGCTCAAAGTCGCAATGTATGATAGTTTAGCCAGAATCAACATCATCTTTATTTTGCTGAAGTGAACATATCATCAATATGGTAATTTGCTAACACAGTTCAATTTTAAATAGGATTGACAAGTTCTTTTTTAAGAAGAGACAATTGATGCCAAAAAGGGACACAAAGAAAACTGACGAAGTCACTGAAGAAGAAGCAGACCTCTTTGTTGAGCGCATTCGCCTAGAAAAAATGGAGCTGAGGTTGTTGATTTGTTGACCCGCGTTGTAAATTAGTAGACTAAAGTTGAACTCACTATCTAATGTGTATTTCTCCTTTTTTTTATGGCAGCATAAGGAATCTACTAAGAAAGATGACAATTCAAGAACCTACATTTGAAAGGATGATCGTGGTATATAGGTAATTCACTCTAACTTTCATTTATCTAAATAATGAAGCAACTTATCTTTAGGGTTGAGATATTGATACAATTTCATATTATCATTACAAAATTACAGAAGGGCCAGCACAGAAACTAAGCCAGATCGAGGAATATTTGTAAAGCATTTTAAAAACATCCCAATGGCTGACATGGAGTTAGTCCTGGTAATATAAATTGCCTGATTTGCGCTCCATATGTGATTTATCTTATTTATTTTGGCATGTTCTATTTGTTTCCTCTCAGTACGTGCCTGACATTATTACTGATGATGTAGCCAGAGAAGAAAAACCCTAGTTTAACGCCGATGGATTGGGTCAAGTTTCTTATTTCTGCCGTGCTTGGTTTGGTATGTGTCTGATGCTTTAAGATACCAAACATGCTATGTGAGATATTCTTTGACCGTCTCAATGCTTCTTGTTTTCAGGTCACTCTGATAGGTTCTCTTGAAAGGCCAAAGGCTGATATATGGGTTGTGACAGCCATAGTTTCTGGTTTAATTGGATACTGTGCTAAGATCTACTTCACGTAAGTGATTTACACTTAAAGTAATCCTTGAAAAGAACTTTTCCTGTTCTCTCGCCTTTTATTTTAACGTGGTGAATATTTTGTGACGAACAGATTTCAGGCGAATATGGTGACTTACCAGAATTTGATTACGAAATCAATGTACGATAAGCAGCTTGATAGTGGAAAAGGAACCCTTCTGCACTTATGCGACGATGTGATACAGCAAGAAGTACTTAAATCACTAAGCAATTTTCTTAGCTATGTGTGACATCTCTTTTATGTGCCGCTGACATATCGTAAACTCCTTGGCAGGTTAAAGAGGTCATTGTTTGTTATTACATTTTGATGGAGCAAGGGAAGGCAACTATACAAGTAAGTATGTCAACATCCTGTTAACTTCCAGTCATATTTCAGTTATCTACAGTTTTCTTTAGTTGCCTCCGTTGACACAAATGTTCTTGAAAAAACTTGCGTAACTACGTTTCCATCACATATTATGACTTTGTAATTTGTTTGCACAGTACTCAGTACATATTATGCTGACATAACCTAATTTTTTTATAATCTAGTTACAGAATGCTTTCTTTGTTCCATCTGAAAGTTGGTGAGACTACTGAATATCTCTGTTACATAACGGTTACTTAACAACAATTAGTTGATTGTGTATATTCATTTTTTTGGTCAATACGGAGAGAACAGCCTCACTACAAGCTACTGAATACCTTGCAGCATATTAAAATGCACGTGTTTGGAGGTATATCAAGGAAAATATTTACTTTCCTTGTGGGATTGTAGGGCTACACTAGATGGTTCTTCACCATATTCTATGAAATGACAAAGATGGCACACCCTTCATGTTTAATACACATAAGTTCGTCATCTTTGCAGGATCTTGATTTACGTTGTGAACAACTCATCAAGGAGGAGTTCGGCGTGGAGTGCAATTTCGACGTTGTCGATGCTGTGAAGAAGCTAGAAAAGCTTGGAATTGTTTCCCGGGTAAGATTGTCAAACCTTTCGTTTAATCTAATGAGTCATCCTCCGTCGCCAAAACTTTCATTTGATTCTCAATGAACCTCTCTACCAGGACTCGATCGGGAGAATCATATGCGTTCCACTGAAGCGTGCAAATGAGATTATAGGGACTACTACTGAGGAAATGGTTATTCGTGCCCAACAGGCCCCAGCGGGTCCTTAGGCCCTGCAGGTTATCAAGAGTGATGATATCTCCTTTCTTTTCTGAAGATTTGCGAGTATCGTTGTGTTAATCCATTAAAACAGTTTTCTCTGACAGCAATTTCCTCATGTAACATAAATAATCTCGAAGTTGCACCATTTTATTCCTTCATTCGTTCATCTGTTATGTAAGTAAGAGCAATCTATTTTGGATTTTTCTTTGCGTGTAAAATATTGAATAAGTGATTTGTACATCAAGACCCAAAATTTGTCTTGCGTGTCACATTACAGATTTCATATGTTACATTTATTACATTTTGTGGAACACACCACTACTTTTTTGCATACACAATTAACTAGGAACTGGAACAGTGAGATCCATGTGGTTACGCCTTTTCTATGGGTAAAGGAAACATTATTAGCACAAATCCAGTAACAATCCGATTCCCGAACCATTTGAGCCATGGTTTACTTTATTTACACAAGCATCATACACAAGGAAGATAACAAAACGATCTCACTTAGGACATAAATTTGCCATAGTTCTTTCAAGCACCACATCACTGGTTTCCATACTTAGGTCCATCCAGGCCCCTCTTGTCATCCCAACCTCTAACCCATGGTTGACCAGGTGTTGATCGGGTCTCAGGGGAAGAGTGCTTGCTCAGGTTATCCGTGACCTTTGACTTAATAGCAACAAATACCTATTTGGACAGAAATCGTTCAGTATAGAGGCAATCGGACTATTAGGGAGGGACAGAGGAAGAGTTATTCGTGATATGACATACAGGATTGGAATTAACAGCCTCCGGTGGTTGCTCTTGACCAGTGAGCCATTTCCACAAATCTGGGTTCTCCTGAAGGATCAAACAAGTTCTAGAATTAGAAACAACAGTCTGAAATCTAACAAACAATATACAAGAACAAAGGGATTTCTTGATGACCATGGGAGTTGGCACCGAAGTTTCAATGCCATTGGCTCATGACAGTTGCTTTCCAAGTATTTAGACATAACATGAACGTTTAGGTTCTTATGCCATTGATAGTCTTCATTTGTGAATGAAGATAAGAAGCCATAACACTTGTCTAATGAGCACAATGAATACAGCATGTATAAAACTATAATACACCAAATATAACAAAGTGTTAATGTATGACTGTTACCATCGTAAAAAAACATTTGTTATCCATAAAAACCATGACTATTGTTAGTATCAAATCAGAAGCTCTCCAAATATAACAAAGTGTTAATGTATGACTGTTACCATCGTAAAAAAAAACATTTGTTATCCATAAAAACCATGACTATTGTTAGTATCAAATCAGCAGCTCAGTCAATAGCGCTTTATGCTAGGAGTTTTCTGGTCATCATAGAAGTTGTCCAGAATTATAATCATTAAGATACCAAATGCGGTGGAGCAACACTAAGGATTTCTGAAAAATAATCAATAGTAGGTTTGTAATAATCAAAAACAAGAAACTGGGTGCATGAATTATTAGAGCATCTGACAATGAAGGAATAGAGACTAAGGATGTCTCCAACGGGCCGACGCAAATGGTCCGCGCGCATCCGTCTTTGTCCATTTGGGTGAAAACCAAGGACCAACGCGGCGACGCAAAGGGAAATATGGGCCTGGTTTGCGTCGAAAACGGACACGCGCGGACAACTCTTCTGTCCTCCGTTCGTCCGTCCTGGCCCGCTGCACAGACCATTGCCACCCCAATCTTCTCCGCCTACCTCACCCCTCCTGCCACCACCCCGCTGTCGCCACCTCGATCTGGTACTTTAGGCTGTTCCCGGGCGGCCGCCGCCTCCGCCTCTGCCCCGCCGTCACCGGAGCACCTTCATCCGTGCCGCAGCCGGCAAATCTGATGGCCCTGGAACTCAGAGCGCCCCCCGACCCCAACGCCGCCCACAAGGTGTTCGGCCGTTTGCCCCGGCCAGAACTGAGGTACGGATCCGCCATGGATAGCTCTGATGAGTACTTTTACAAGAACTACATCATGTACCAGTCCTCCTCCGACGATTCATCCGATGATGAGAGCGATGGCCTTGTTGCCTCATCATCAATGATTACATAGAGAGGATGCGGCCAGTGTTTAGAGGGTATGTGCCGGGGCGTTATGCCGCCTTGGACCGCAACAGATCAACTAGCCACGTCCAGCTCTACGGGGACTACTTTCGTCGGGTGAAACTGACATATCTCCCAAGATTTTCCGGCGCCGGTTCCGGATGAGGCGGTCGTTGTTCAACCGTATCCGTTTGGGAGTGATGCATTATGATGATTATTTCATATGCAACAGAGATGCGGTTGGCACCCTCGGCTTCTCCTCGTATCAGAAATGCACCGCGGCCATCCGCATGCTTGCATACGGAGTTGTCGGTGATCTTGTGGACAAGTACGTGCGGATGAGCGAGTCCACGTGCCTAAAAGCTATCTACAAATTTTGTGCAGCTGTGGTTCAAGTCTTTGGCAAGGAGTACTTGAGGGAGCCCAATGTTGCGGACACGGCCCGGCTCTTGTCGATCAACGAGTCAAGGGGCTTTCCTGGGATGATTGGCAGCATAGATTACATGCACCGGGAGTGGAGGAACTGCCCATTTGCTTGGCAAGGCCAGTACAAGGGCCATGTTGGAGAGTGCACGGTCATACTTGAGGCCGTGGCATCACAAGATATGTGGATTTGGCACCCTTTCTTTGGCATGGCCGGTTCGCACAATGATATCAATGTGCTTCAGTGATCTCCGGTGTTCAACAAGCTCTCCAATGACAATGCCTCCGAGGTGACCTTTGAGATCAATGGCCACACATACAACAAGCCATCCTATCTTGCTGATGGGATCTATTCCACATGGACTACCTTTGTGAAGACAATCTCCAAGCCAGATGATGAGAAAAAGAAAAGGTTTGCCAAATAACAAGAGAGTGTTAGAAAGGATGTGGAGCGTGCTTTTGGTGCCCTCCAATCACGATGGGCTATTGTTCGGCAGCAGGACGTGGAGCAAGGAGACCATGTGGGAGGTGACGACGGCTTGTGTGATCATGCACAACATGATCGTGGAGGATGAGTGTTGGAGCTAAATCATTTAGCTCCCTTCTAATAAGGTTGTGCTTCACACACACTAACCCATATGCATATATGACAGACACATATATGCTCTATATTTCATATATATGCTTGAGGCTACATCTTGGCTACAATGTTCCCAACTTCTTCTACTTACCTTACAACGATGGGTACATGTCCTATTTATAGGACTTTACAAACCGACCTACTAGAAAATATCTACTGGCTTCTACTAGCTTCTACTGCCTTCTACAGTGTATTACAATCTCTTTTACTCTAGAGACTTCTACTAGTTACTAGCTTAGCTACTAAACTATAGTAGTGAAAACCCTACTAGGTGGTAGATATTTCTAGAATGCACAGGATTATTCCAACAATCACCCCCCTAATCCTGATGCGTTCACTTGTGAAGCCTATCGGCCACGGACTCGACCTGGCGCACAACGCCGGTCACCACCGCCACAGACACAACCTGGCGCTCACATACGCCGGTCGCCACCACCACGGACACAACCTGGCGCTCATATACGCCGGTCGCCACCACGACAACCACCAAGCTTGACGTGGACTCCATCTTCTTCCTTGGCGACAAACGCCAAGCTTCGGCGACACACGCCGCAGCTTCTCATTTCGGCGCACTGACGCCTTTCTTCCACCCGAGCTCAACCTCGTGGTGCTTCAACGGAGTTACAGGGGGTGGGGATATATAGCCGTGGCTCGCACATACGTCGCCACGACCGCGACCACGACGCGCACTCACGCGTCAACGCACCCACTACGCCACGATCGGCACGCCCTCAGCTCACGCACATGCCGCGCACTGATGCAGGCAACGCGGCCGTCTCGAGCAGCTTGATCTGGTCCTCCCCCTAACTCGCTCGTCGCCACGCTCCACACGCCCCAGCTCGTGACCATGACCGCACGCTGACGCGATCAACACGGCTGGCCCTGCGTGCCCAGGACGCGGTCTTCTTCCTCGGCGACACACACCGAGCTTCTTCTCCGCCGGTGACACACGGAACAACCGGAACACACACACACGCCGGTCGCCACCGTGCTCACGCTGGTCGCTGCTTCCATGGCCGTCGCATGGCGCCGCTACGGCCTCCGTGGCCGCGCAGCACCTCCACGCCGCCGCCATGCCGCGCCACCGCGGCTCCTGCGCCCCAACACAAGACCTCCGCGGCCTTCTCGCTGCGCCGCCGTGGCCGCTGCGCCAGCACGCAGCGCCTCCGCAGCCTCCGTCCGCCGCGCACCACGGCCCCTTCTAATAAGGTTGTGCTTCACATACACTAACCCATATGCATATATGACAGACACATATATGCTCTATATTTCATATATATGCTTGAGGCTACATCTTGGCTACAATGTTCCCAACTTCTTCTAGTTACCTTACAACGATGGGTACATGTCCTATTTATAGGACTTTACAAACCGACCTACTAGAAAATATCTACTGGCTTCTACTAGCTTCTACTGCCTTCTACAGTGTATTACAATCTCTTTTACTCTAGAGACTTCTACTAGTTACTAGCTTAGCTACTAAACTACAGTAGTGAAAACCCTACTAGGTGGTAGATATTTCTAGAATGCACTGGATTATTCCAACAATGAGCGTGATGACAACATGTATGATCAGGAAATGGCAGTTTCAGCGCGAGTTGGTTGAGCCTTAGGGAGTGCACACTTTTGCTCAGTTCCTCGACTTCCACCGTGACATTCATGAGAAGGCGACTCATGTTCAGCTCCAAAATGATCTGGTGGAGAATGTGTGCCAGCACTACGGGAACCAGCAGCATTAATTCCCTTTGGTACAATTTATTATTTATTTGGGTTGTAAAACTATTTGTGGAACCATTTCTATTATGTGCTGAACTATTTGGATTGTAATAACTATTTGAACTATTCGGATTGTAATAACTATTTGTTTCCTATATTTGCTTGTTTGAATGATCAAAGTGATAAAAATGATCAAAACCTTGGCCGGGCAGACTGGATGCGTCGGCCCGTTGGGTGCAGTGGCCAGGGAGTGGCGGACATGGGCCGGACGCGCGTCCGTTTGCCGACCCAAACGGACAAAACGCGGATAAAATGCGCGTCCGTTTGCGTCGGCCCGTTGGAGACATCCTAACAGGTGAGAAAACATAGTCTACAGACTACACATGGGTGTTCTAAAAGAAAGATTATATATGAGCTGCGAAGGTAAACCAAATATCCGAGGGGGATACAGAAACTTGATTTGTGGATATTGTTTATGAAGAAATTAAGTCATGCAGACACAGGCTAGCCGGACACAGTTCTAGAGCACCAAAATAGATTTATTTTTGTAGCATGCTCAATTAATTCATGTTCAACTGGCGATTCTACATATTGGTATCATAAAAGATAGAAATACTAACATGGTTGGGTTATGCAGCGGTTAACGACAGAATAAGATAGCACTACGAAGGGACGTAATTCTTAATACACATGTGCTTCTGAGAATTATTGGTTCGAAGAGTGGTAAAATATAGACACTAAACCCTGAACATGAGATGCAATAGAATTAATTGTCTAATCAAATGTATATTTGATACTCGCAGCATGCCTCCATCTTAATTAGATATTACACTGAACATTCCCACGGAGAATTGTTGACTTATATTACAGATAAGGTGGTGAGATGGTTCAGGACCAATTTGAGTCGACCCGGGCTGGAAACGTGCAAGTCCAGGAACAAAGAGGCAGTTTGATTTTTAGCATTGTAGTGGATAAATATTGTTCATAAACCATGAAAATCTATACCAGCTAGATGGATTTTTAATCTATAATACCACAGAAGAGTACATAGATGCCGAGCTAGATGGAAGGGTACGGGCACTCACGAGGTCGAGGACTTGGAGCAGGGATCGGATGTTGGCCTCGTCCATGGAGCGGATATGCTGCTCCACCCAGGTCCCGAGCACCAGGTCCAGCTCCAGGAATCCTCTCTGCTTGCTCCTGTACACCAAGCTGCACGCACGTATATACGAGGCCGGCGGCCTCTCAGTCAGCAACCGTCCTTAAAGACACAGGGGTTGGCGATTCCAAGGATGGATTGAGGAGACGGGGGCACCTGTTGACGAGGCGGCGGCGGCTCTCGTCGCAGGAGAGGTCGATGGGGATGGCGGTGGTGTTCTGCTGGGTGGAGTTGGTGGTGGAGAGGAAGCGATTGGAGGCGGCGGGGAGGAGAGCGCGGGAGGAAGGAGAGGGGAGGACGCGGCGGAGTTGGAGCGCCCGGCGGAGGAGCGTGGCCGCCATGGCGAGGAGGAGAGGTGGATCGCGAAGGAAGGAGGAGTGTGAGGGGCGACGTGGCTGGCTGGCGGCCCCGTCGCCTCTTCACAAGTCGGGCTAGGTTGGTGGTGCGGTGCGACACGGTGCGGCGTGGCGATGTTCCGGGCCAGACGACAAAAAGCCTTGTTGTCGTCTCCAACGAGTTGGTTTTTTTTGTTTTTTTGTTTTTGCTAAGGCTCGGGCAACAGGGATTTAGGTTAACCCTTGGTCGTTTACGAAATCGAGAGGAGAAGGAGAAAGAAGAAGGCAGAGCTCCTCGTAGGTGACGAAGTGGCCGTCCACGACG
This sequence comes from Poa pratensis, assembly GCA_947311845.1. Classification (NCBI taxonomy): domain Eukaryota; kingdom Viridiplantae; phylum Streptophyta; class Magnoliopsida; order Poales; family Poaceae; genus Poa; species Poa pratensis. Next base: position 54,681,607 of record CAMZMU010000117.1, on the reverse strand, counting down.
AAGACGAGCAAGGAACTTAGCTTGGGGGTGGAGGTGCCGACGTCGGAGAAGATGCGACTGGAGCTGGGAGGATTTAGAGGGGATAGTCGGGGTCACGGTGGACCGACGAAGGAGGAGCTTGGGGCAGGGCAGCGAGGCGTCGCGGCAGCGTGTCGGCCACGGGTGGGGATGACGGCGGTTAGGCTGGTGGTGGCTGTGGGAGATCGTCGGATGGGAGGAAAGAAAGCTTTGGAAGAAATCGACCGAGCGGCTTTTTCTTTCTCGGTCGACCGAGAGCTAGGTGGGTCCTTTTTTTAACGGTAGTAGGGTATCACACCTATTACTTGCGGATGACTCGCTCATACTATGAATGCTGCGAGCCTAAGGAGCACATTAAGGAGCACATTAGATGATTATGTTCTGTCTCGGGACAACTTGTGAGTGAGGCAAAATCAAGCATTTACTCGAGGCAACTTGTGAGTGAGGCAAATCAAGCATTTTGTTCTGCCTGTGTACTCATATGGACACAAGAGTTAAGGTTTGTTCGATTCTAAATATATTGACCGAGTCAATCACTGACAAATATTTTGGTTTGCCTATGTTGGTAGGAGTGGGTATATCTGATTGTTTCTAGCATATCATTGATAGAGTTTGTAAACTCTTAGGATGGAAGGTGAAGAAGTTGTCCTTTGGAGGAAAGGAAGTGCTACTAAGAGTCGTCATTGAAGTTATCTCGGCATATGCAATGCCGGTCTTCAAGCTAGCCAAACGGATAATTAAAGGGATAATCAACGCAATGTCCCATTCTGATGGGAAGATGATGCTCAACAAAAACATATGCATTGATTTGTGTGGTGGAAAATGTGTGTTGCCAAAAAAAGGTGGAATGGGATTTAGGGATTTACATTGTTTCAACTTGGCCATGCGAGCAAAGCAATGTTGGAGACTTATTTCGGAACCCAGATCATTGTGTGTAAGGGTACTAAGAGCTAAGTACTTCCCCTCAGGAGATGTCCTAAATTGTCAATTGAAGAAGGGGAGTTCTTACACTTGACGGAGCATATGGGTGGGAATACAAGCCTGCAAGAGATCTGATGAGGGCATCCCATTGAAGGTTGGCACCCTAGGACAATCAACGATTTGTAAGTCTAAGGTTGTGTCAACAAATCCTGCGTGCCAAATGTGGCCGAACTCCACTTGGAGTTGGTTTGTATCCATAGGAGTCCAATTTGAGTAGGAGTCCGGTTTCGGTAGGTTTGGGTTCAGCGACTGTCGTGGGTTAGTCACGTCAGGTGTCATGGATGACTTCGTAGGTGTTGGATTACGCGAGTCAAGCATCTCCGAGCTTGGGATCGCAGGAACAAAGATCAACACAGATTTACCCAGGTTCGGCCCCCTCAATGTGAGGTAAAAGACCTACTTCCTGCCTACCCTAGATTGGTATTGATGTGATAATCGAGGTGTTACAATGGAGGCGATCCGATCTGGTACTCGCCGTATGAACTAGGGTTTAAGGGCTCGACCCTCTAAGTCCTGCGAGTCCTCTTTATATACATAGAGGCTCGTCAGGTTACAAGAGTTCTACACGAAGCCTGATTATCTTTCTTGTTTTCCAAGGCAAGTTTGCACCGACCTTCTGGAGCTTTCCTTCATCAAGTCACGATGCGAGATTGGCCCATCTTTCACGTGGCCCAACAATGATAGCGCAACCTTAAGTCGCTGTCTGTTAAATTCGAATAAGCCGCGGGTTAATCATTCCCCCGACATTAGCCCCCAAGCGTGGCCTGAACTTCATAGGATTTCTTGTTCTTGAATGTTTAGGCCGCGCTTTTCCTTATTTCGCAACTTATAATTGTGCTGGATTGGCCTTGACTCGCACCTGGAGGATCATCTGACTTCGTGAGCTTCTTTGTTAGAGTAGCCTGATAGCTTCAAAACTTGATGACGATCCATCTTCAAATTTTTGATGATAATATGATGTAGCCCCCAAGGATTGAGAGGATGTAACGTGATAATCGTCTCAATTCTTCTCAGATAGTTTTGAAGGTCGTCACCTGTAACTTGATATCATGAATAAAACAATTGTTAAGATACAAGTAATTGTAATTGGTGTTGCCGTACTATAAGCAGTACATCGACCTCTAGTTAGGCCATCTGAATCCTTAAGTGGGCACTCGCGCGACTCAGTATTTCCTAGGAACATGTGTGTTCAGGGTCGAGAGCGGCCATGATAGGCAATCAAGCTCGATTGACGCCACACCCCAGTACTTTGGCCACATAATGCGAGTAGCAATCCAACTTAAGGTAAATTTGATAATTGCCAATAAGTTGGCTGTTTCAGGGTAACAAAGCCCCAAGAAACATAATGATATGGCCATGATAGGCTAAGCTATGATAAGCTTTGATTATGATGACACATAAGGTCGCGCCTTGGTGGCAACCGAGTGTTATACATAGGGTTGGATCGCGCGTAGGTGGCGATCCATGGTGATACATGGGGTCGGTCGCGCCTAGGTGGCGACCAGAAATGATACAAAGTTTACGGCCGCGCCTAGGTGGCAGCCGGTTTCTGATACAAGGGTCGATCGCGCCTGGGTGGCGATCAGATGTTGCATAGGTCGCGCCTAGGTGGCGACCAAAGTTGAAGTTCTAGCCCTGAGTGGCTGTGATGATACTCAGCTATAAAGCTGGAAAGGATGATGCTTGGCTCTAATTAGCCTTTTCTTATGTATAGTACGGTCGCAGGTGTGCGACGTTCCAAGGGCGAGGTGCCTCGAGACGATCCTCGAAATCATGGCGTTCGCTGCTTTCTTCCCTTACATCCAGCAGATAGTACGACCCATTGTTTAGCTTCTTGCTGATGATGTAGGGTCCTTCCCATGGAGAGGACAGCTTATGCATTCCCTTGTGATCTTGTTTAAGTCGCAGTACTAGGTCGCCTTCTTGAAAGGTGCGGGTTTTGATGCGTCTGGCATGATAGCGTCGCAAGTCTTGTTGATATACCGCTGACCTTGATGCTGCCAAGTCTCTAACCTCGTCTAATGTGTCCACCGAGTCTTGCCGAGCTATCTCATTATCTGTCTCGATGTAAGCCGCAACTCTTGGTGAATCGTGTATGATATCGCTGGGCATGACTGCTTCTGCTCCATAGACCATAAAATATGGTGTAAACCTGTGGATCTGTTAGGGGTTGTTCTTAAGCTCCACAGTACTGCTGGCAATTCCTCCACCCAACATCCTGGAGATGCTTCGACCTTTTCAATAAGGCGCGGCTTAATTCCATGGAGAATTTCCTGGTTAGCTCGCTCAGCTTGTCCATTGCTCTGCGGGTGTGCTACTGACGTGAGGTCCAATCTTATCCCATTGTTTGCGCAAAATATCTGTGTAGCCCTTCAGAGGTGTTGCTCCCGTTGTCTGTAATGATACTATGGGGGTACCCAAAGCGGAATATGACCTTCTTCAAGAACTTGACTGCTGTTTCAGCCTCGCAATCTCCCACAGGTTCTGCTTCTATCCACTTTGTGAATTTGTCCACCATGACCAGGAGGTGAGTTTTTCCATTTGAAGACCGTCTGAAGGGCCCTACCATGTCAAAACCCCATACGGCAAAAGGCCATGTGATGGGTATTGTGCGAAGTGCTTGAGCTGGCATATGATCTTGCCTAGCGTATCTTTGACATCCATCGCACACTCTGACAATTTGCTCTGCATCTGCTAATGCTGTTAACCAGAAGAATCCATGTCGGAACGCCTTTGCCACCAAAGATCTTGACGAAGCATGATGGCCACAATCGCCTGAATGAATTTCGTGCAAGATTTTTCGTCCCTCTTCTGGTGAGACACATCTTTGGAATGCTCCTGACACGCTGCGCTTGTATAATTCGTTGTTGATGATTGTATAGGCCTTGATCGCCGTATGATTTTGCGCGCCTCAATCTCATCGTCTGGCAGCACTCCGCGACTTAAATATGCCATGTATGGCTCTGTCCATCCTGGCTGTTCATGCAGGGCTGCGACTAAAGTTGAATCGTCCTCTGGCTCTGCAATGTCAATCTCTGCTGGAGGTTTGACTGATGGATTGTGCAGTTCATCCAGGAAAACATTGGGTGGGACTGACTGTCTATTGGATCCAAGCCGAGACAGGGCATCTGCAGCTTCGTTTTGTCTCCGATCAATATGTTCAACTTGGTATCCAGTGAAATGTCCAGCAATTCTGTCCACCTCTCTTCTGTATGCAGCCATATTCGCATCCTTGCTGTCCCACGTTCCAGAGACCTGCTGTGCCACCAAGTCTGAATCGCCAAAACAGCGTATGCGACTGATGTTCATCTCCTTTGCTATACGTAGACCATGAAGCAGTGCCTCATACTCTGCCACGTTATTTGTGCAGTTGAAGTGTATCTGTAGCACATACCGCAGCTTGTCTCCCTTGGGGATGTTAGAACAACTCCAGCCCCCGAGCCTTGCAACTGTCTTGACCCATCAAAATGCATGGTCCAGTATTTGGTTTCTGCCATGCTAGGAGCGACTTGGATTTCTGTCCAATCGTTGATAAAATCTGCAAGGGCTTGCGACTTAATTGATGTGCGCGGCTCGTAACTGATGTGATGTGGTCCCAACTCGATCGCCCACTTAGCGACTCTTCCAGTAGCTTCTCGATTACGGATGATATCTGCCAACGGTGCTGAACTAACCACAGTTATTGGATGTTCTTGGAAGTAGTGCTTCAGCTTGCGACTCGCCATGAACACTCCAAACACCAACTTCTGCCACTGGGGTAACGCTGTTTGGAAGCTGTGAGGACTTCGCTCACGTAATATACTGGTCTCTGGACAGGGTATTCCTTTCCGGGTTCTTGTCTCTCCACAACCATGACAGCGCTCACAGCGCGGGAATTTGCCGCTATGTATAGTAGCATGGGCTCTTTATCCTTTGGAGCCGCCAGAACTGGAGCATTTGTCAATTGATGTTTCAAGGCTGTTAGAGCTTCGTCGGCCTCTGCATCCCAAACGAAGGTGTCTGATTTTTTCAACAGTCTGTACAAAGGTAGTGCTTTCTCTCCCAATCTTGATATAAAGCGACTCAAAGCTGCTACGCAACCGTAAGTCGCTGCACATCTTTTATCTTTTCTGGCTTTTGGAGATCCATCACGGCCTTTATCTTGTCAGGGTTGGCCTCAATGCCTCTTTCTGATACTATGAATCCCAATAGCTTTCCTGCTGGTACTCCAAAGACGCACTTTGTGGGGTTGAGCTTCATGTTGTATTTTCTGAGATTTGTGAATGTCTCTGCCAGGTCACTAATAAGATCCTGGCCAACTTGCGACTTAACCACAATATCATCCACGTAGGCGTGAACGTTGCGACCTATTTGCTCATGTAGACAATTCTGAATGCATCTTTGGTAAGTCGCACCTGCGTTCTTCAACCCAAAGGGCATGCTGACATAACAAAAAGCTCCAAAGGGTGTGATGAAGGACGTCTTTTCTTGGTCCTCCCTCTTCATCTTGATTTGATGGTAGCCTGAATAGGCATCCAAAAAGCATAACAGCTCGCACCCAGCAGTTGAATCAATCACTTGGTCGATTCGCGGCAAAGCAAATGGATCCTTTGGACAAGCTTTGTTAAGACTGGTGTAATCAACGCACATTCGCCACGTACCGTTCTTTTTCATAACCAAGACTGGGTTTGCCACCCACTCCGGATGGTATACCTCCGTGATGAATCCTGCAGCCAGTAGCGAGCTATTTCCTCCCTATTGCCTTTCTTCTATCATCGTGGAAACGCCGTAGTGGCTGCTTCACTGGTTTAGCCGCAGGGTTCACTTTGAGGCTATGTTCTGCTAATTCTCTTGGTACCCCTGGCATATCTGACGGTTTCCATGCGAAGATGTCCTTATTTTCCTGAAGAAAGCGACGAGGCCTTCTCCTGCTCTTCTTCCATGTGTGCTCCAATGCTGGTTTGCTTGGATGAGTCGCCAGGAACAAGATTTATCTGCTTGTGTCCTGGGCCGCTTTGAATTTCATTGGTGGCTCGGCAGATGGCGTGGTAACTACGCTCATGTCATTTGGGTCCACCTGCGACTTATAACCTTTTAGCTCTTCCGCGGCACAGGCAGATTCTGCGAAGGCCGCATCTCCTTCTTCACATTCTATCGCTTTTTCTCTATCTCCGTACACTGTGATGACCCCTTTTGGTCCTGGTATCTTCAACTGTAGGTACACGTAGCATGGCCTGGCCATAAACTTAGCAAAAGCTCTTCTTCCAAACAAGGCGTGATATGGGCTTTGGAATTTTACCACTTCGAAACATAGGAACTCGCTTCTGAAGTTCTCTTCTGTCCCAAAAGTTACCCCTAGGGTTATTTTCCCCGCTGGCTGTGCGGACCTTCCTGGGACAATGCCGTGAAACACGGTTGACGTGGGCTGCAGGCTGGAATCCTTGAGTCCTAGACGCTGGAACGTATCGTAGTACAAGATATTAATGCTGCTTCCTCCATCCATAAGCACTTTGGTCAGCTTGTATCCTGCTACGTACGGTGCCACAACCAGTGCCAACTTGCCAGGTTCCCGTACTTGTGGCGGGTGATCGTCGCGACTCCAAGTTACTGTGTGCTCGGACCACCTTAGCCAATTGGGCGTTGCTGGTATCACGGCGTTCACCTGTTGACTCCTGCGACTCAATTTCTCTTCCCTTTTGGAGGTGTCGATAACTATTGTGTGATACTGCCCCGTTTGCCTGGGGTGGTTCGTGCTGTGCTGCCCAACATTTGCGTCATGAGCCGCCAGGGTTTCCTTCGTGGGAATTTCCCCTGTTGTGCTGGCTCTCTTCTTTCCACTTCTTGTAATAGTGCATTGTGCCTTGGTATGGTCCGCTGGCCGTCCATCACCTGTTGCATGAAGGTCGCACGGCCGTTAAAAACTTCTTCCATATTGATTGGACGGGAGCCGTATCCTCGCCCCTTCCTCGCTGGCCTCTGAATCCTCCACGCGTATTGGCGACGAGCCCTGAGTGACCATCTTCGTTTTTGCGTTTGTTTTGATTCGCGTTGTTGTGGCTTGTTTGCTGCTGCTGGGGCTTGTTGGAGTTTTTCTTTCCTTTGGCAGCAACCTCCTCTTCTTCTCCGTCTGACGCGTCTCTGGTTTTATCGAGCCGGCATATTTGTTAGCCGCAGCCATTACCTCGCTGAGGCTCTTGACTTTATCCTTCATGCGACCCAGCTTATGAATCAGCGGCTCAAACTTGCAGTTTTTCTCCATTACCAGGACGGCTGAGCTTGGTGGTATATTATCTGAGGAGTGTATTATTTCTGCCACCCTTTTCATCCAATGGCGACTTGACTCGCCTTCCTTCTGGACACAACGCTCGAGATCTTCTATATTGCAGAGTCGTTTGCAAGTTCCTTGGAAGTTCTTAACGAAGGCATCCTTCAGTTCCTCCCAAGTATTTATAGAGTTGGGAGGCAAATTTTGCAGCCATATGTGCGCTGCACCTTCTAGCATCATGTTGAGGTACCTTGCACATATTTCCTCTGAGGCGTTCAAAATGCTCATCCCCATCTCGTAATTGTTCAGCCAGGTGGTTGGATCCATGCTGGCGTTATAGTTTGCCACCTTGCGTGGCCCTTTGAAATCTTCAGGAAAAGGTTCCGATCTGATCTTTCAGTAAAACACGCTGGGCCCTTGAGTCGCGAGGACAGGGTTGTGGATGTGCGTTGGATTGTTGATCTGCGGGCCGCGTTTGCATCACTGGCATATTCGCCTGCCTTCTGCGACTTGCTCCTGCTGCCTCTGTGCGACTCCTGATATGTTCTCTGGTGGCCTGCTTTGGACGCTTCTTTCTGCTGCAATCCTGTGATTGGCTGGTACGAGGGGCAGCTGTGCTTCGGCTTCTGCCCTATTGGCTTGTTGCAGGACTGCTGTACTTAGCATCTGAATCGCGCGCGCCTCAGCATTGACCGGGTCATCGCCTGTTGGTACCATCTGAGTCAAGATATTAGCCGCAGCATACATATTATCGACAGGGTTTTGGTAATGGCCCTGCGGGGTGTGAAACCTCCTTGGTTGTTGCTGGGTCTCTTGATTTGTTGGTCCCCATCCTTCCGCAACTGTCTGGATTCCCGCTCCCGCGGCTGGAGTAAGCGGGATTTCCACTGTTGGTTGAGTCGCGCGCAGTTGTGTTTGCGAGTCAACCTGTCGTTGAGTCGCAGCCAGCGCGGCTACTCTTGCCGCTCCTGTTGGATTCCTTGGTTTATCTGATCGAGCCTGCGGCGCTCTTCTTCCATCCTTCGAACCTCATACAGGAGCTCGGCCCTGGCGGCCTCAATTTCTGTTGCACGGAGGGCGGCGTTCGTGGCTGACACAGGGACAAGAAGTGGGTTGCTTGGGGGTGCCGATGCCTCGGTTTCTCCAGCAGTTCCTGATGCACCTGCTCCTCCGGTCGTGTAAACCGCGACTTGCGCCGTCTCTCGATCTGGTGATAATGCGATTTCTGGTGGGTAACCCCAGCAACTTTCTTCAAAGGCAGGTATGGACCCAAACTCTTGCGAGTCCATGCTTTCCATGGATTCTTCCCCATCATCGGCGACTCTTCTACTGATCGCCTTCTTGGACCGAGCTAATGGACCTGCCACCGATGAAGCCAACGAAGACGTTGATGGATCCAAACGGGATGACGTGGCCGGTCTCCAAGTAATCTGCTTCCGGCCCCCAGCTTGAATCGTCAATGAGGGGTGTGCCATTGACCGTGATGATACGGCCAACAACAAGATCTTCAGCTCCCTTCATGGATCCTGCGCGGAACGTGACGCTCTTGACCGCAGGCCCCACGGTGGGCGCCAACTGTCGTGGGTTTGTCACGTCAGGTGTCATAGATGACTTCGTAGGTGTGGGATTACGCGAGTCAAGCATCTCCGAGCTTGGGATCGCAGGAACAAAGATCAACACAGATTTACCCAGGTTCGGCCCCCTCAATGTGAGGTAAAAGACCTACTTCCTGCCTACCCTAGATTGGTATTGATATGATAATCGAGGTGTTACAATGGAGGCGATCGATCTGGTAGGGCTCGACCCTCTAAGTCCTGCGAGTCCTCTTTATATACATAGAGGCTCATCAGGTTTACAAGAGTTCTACACGAAGCCTGATTATCTTTCTTGTTTTCCAAGGCAAGTTGCACCGACCTTCTGGAGCTTTCCTTCATCAAGTCACGATGCGAGATTGGCCCATCTTTCACGTGGCCCAACAATGATAGCGCAACCTTAAGTCGTTGTCTGTTAAATTCGAATAAGCCACGGGTTTATCATTCCCCCGACAGCGACCCCTACCCCTTTGTCCTATATAAACAAAGGGGGTGCCACAATATTAGGGGAGTTGAATTTTAGGTTAAGTCTTGAACATTGTGTTCCGAGAGAATCATCCCTCCGGGGACGGCATTGTCGTGTTATCCAATAAAGTAATGATTGCGTGAAGGTTCTTGTGTGATCAAGGATTGTCGTGTTGTGTTTTGAGGCGTGAAGATAATCTCCACGTTGCTTGCTGGATTCGTTCCTCATCTTCAGGTTGCGTGGATTGCTACCGTGATTAGAAGGTTCGTTATCTGTTGGTCTTGCGGTGAAAGATCGGCAAAAACTATAGGATCATCCGTTTGATCCTTATCATGTGGTATCAGATTACTGGGTTTATCACCACGAGTTCATTCTGTTGAGATCGATCTGCTGGTTTCAGAAGCTTGTAGATTGATCTTGAGGCTAGTCGATCGCTGCTACTGAGGAGTTTGTTTTCGTTTCTATTTTTTGTGAGAAGGTGCTGCGTTTGATCGTGAAGAGGGTTTTTCGTTGCTGTTGTCGTTCCGCCGCAGCAGCGCTAGGGATCGCTGATCGCTGATGTTCCAATCTGAAGGTTGCCTGCTGGTTACGATCGGAGGACATAAGAAAAAAGGAAACGATCAGAGAGTTTTGGCAACAAAACAGAAAAGGAAAGACCACATTGCTACATACTAGTCCAGATCGGATCGGAAGTACAAAAGGCAAGTTCGGATCTGATAAAAACGGAAGGAGCAATCTCGGATTTAATTATTTCCGGATTTGGTGGAATTTATCTGGACAGAAAGGAAAGTGCAGATTCGGTGCAATTTGTTCCATATTTCTGGGAACATATATGGAAAGAGAAGAGGCAATTTTGGATCACAAATAGAAGGAGATTCAGATCGATTAGTAGGGAGGGGAAAAAATACACGAAGGTACCGGATAATGTTTTATCACGGGCTATTCGTGTGACGGAGAAATCGGACGACGTATACCATGACTATGTTAACATCGGGGTTGGCTTGGCATATGGTGCAACAAAAATCAAGTGGAGATTGGACAGTTCCGCAATGTTAGCAGAATATCCGTCTTGGGAATCTGAGATGGAACGTGGTTTTGCAAGATGTCGTATACTGGATAGCAATTTTGATGGACCTACTGCATTGGTTATTGTGCACCGACAGTGGATACAACGGTGTCTAATTGGTGGCGTGAAGAAATGTGTGCGAAAGGCATCACATGGGGAACATCCAATTGGGAGCATTTTAAACAATTTCTGCGTACCAGATATTTTGAGAAGTTCATGGAGATGGACAAGGCGGATGCTCGAATTGATAATGTCAACAAGGCAGCAAAAATAATGACTATTTCAGAGGAGGAGAAATTTGATGTTGTTGACAAGGTGGAAGAACCTGTACCGTTAAGCGGCCTGAATGTGCAACTCAAACGTTACATGATGACACTTGCATGACCATTCATAAAGGACAGCGTTGGAATTTATTTCAGACGCAATGCATGATCAAGGCAAGGTGTGCAAGCTGATGACTGATGGTGGTAGCTGTACCAATGGCATAAGCAAGGCAATGGCTTCCTTGGGGTTGTCCACATGGCGTATTCCTGAACCTAAGCATCTCGAGTGGTTTAATAGCTGCGGTATGCTGAAGGTTACACATAGAGTGTGTGTGCCATTTACAGTGGGCGAGTATGTTGATGAGGTGGAGTGTGATGTATTGCCATTGGAGGTGTGCAGATTTCTACTTGGGTGTCCATGGCAGTATGATCGCAATGCTTTGCATGCTGGGAGATCAAACACATATACATTCAAGCATGATAGCAAGCAGAGAACCTTGAAGCCTATGACGGATGATAAGATTCCGTCGGATGTGGTGCTGATTGTGCGCAAGTAAAAATTGCACAAGACCACGCCGCGACCGAGGATGGTCACGCTTCAAGAAGGGGAGCATGATGTTGGGAGCATCAAAATACATGTTGATTCAGCTGGCCGTAGATGACAAGTCTCGTATGCCTGTTAGTGACCATTCGGTTGAAGTCATGCCTCTTAGTGGTGAAAAGAAGGTTGATGCAGCGTGTTCTACACTTCCAGTTTGTGTCGACAAGGGCGCTCAGACCGACGTTGTTCGCGATGATAGTAGCTCGGTGCATGTGGGGGGGCGGTCCTACACCGCAACTTTGTTTAGACCAGCTGTGCGGAGAGTTGGAGCAGCAGTGCATACACAGAAGGGGAAGGATGGACGTGTTCGTTAATTGTGTGGTCCGGGCATTGCTCCTGTTTTGTCGGGTCGTGCTAAGAAGATACATGTCAAGAAAGAGCTCCAAGAAACATTGGGAAGAAACACAAGGTGGTGGCTCTACAATCTACCTTTGTATGGAGAAGAAAGGAGGCGCCTAGTACCATGTCAAGTTCAGCTAGCCGCGAGGGGGAGGTGGTGTGGTAGGCCGCAAAACTTGAAGATGTGGAAGAAGAAGAGTGCCGAAGTTGCTCATTTGACGCCACCCGTTGGAGAAGACCTTCCAGCGTTGAGGACAACGCCTTTCCAAGAAGGGAAGGATGATGAGGGCATCCCATTGAAGGTTGGCATGCTAGGACAATCAACGATTTGTAAGTCTAAGGTTGTTCAACTAAGGCCTGCGTGCCAAATGTGGCCGAACTCCACAAGGAGTCGGTTTTGTATCCATAGGAGTCCAATTAATTTGAGTAGGAGTCCGGTTTAGGTAGGTTTGGGTTCAGCGACCCTACCCTTTTGTCCTATATAAACAAAGGGGGTGCCATAATATTAGGGGAGTTGAATTTTAGGTTAAGTCTTGAACATTGTGTTCCGAGAGAATCATCCCTCCAGGGATGGCGTTGCCGTGTTATCCAATAAAGTTATGATTGCGTGAAGGTTCTTGTGTGATCAAGGATTATCGTGCTGTGGTTGAGGCGTGAAGATCATCTCCACGTTGCTTGCTGGATTCGTTCCTCATCTTCAGGTTGCGTGGATTGCTCCCGTGATTAGAAGGTTCGTTATCTGTTGGTCTTGCGGTGAAAGATCGGGCAAAAACTATAGGATCATCTGTTTGATCCTTATCAAGATCACATGCAGAGAGTTGGGGATGATAACAATCAATATTTGGGAGGATCCTTAAATACATAGCAGCCCAAATAGGAAGATTGCGACAAGGAGAGGAAATATCTCACTCACAAAGTTACTGAATTGGTTGATCCAGAAACTGATAATTGGGATGAAGAGCTCATTAGAGAGACCTTTTAGCCTACTGATGCTCAAAGGTCCTTAATACTCCATTGGCCAAGGGATGATGGAGAACTTTGTATCTTGACATTTCACAGAGACCGGGGTGTTTTCGGCAAGGTCATGTTACCATGCAGAGTGGGATCACCAACATGGCGATAAACTTAAAAGAACTAGTGGCTATGGAACTTCGTCAACACTGCCGCTATGGAGAACAGTATGGGATTTGAATGTTCCTGCGAAAATTAAGATATGGTGTTGGCGATCGCTGCTCGGGGCTATACCATGCAATGGTGTTCTCGCAAATCGCCATATGCAGCCAAGCTCTAGGTGTGAAATTTGCAAAACTGATTATGAAAACGTACGGCAGGCCTTCTTTACATGCCCGAGGGTCAGTGAGACATGTACACTGCTTGGTATGCATGTTTTTATAACACAGGTTTGCACTATAGAGCTAGAGGGTGGCCCCAGCACTAGAAGCACTTCTAAAGGATATCAGCCAAGGCACCACTCTTGCCTAATGTCGCCAATCTGGTACTGTGGTGGGGGCGCAGGCAGGCCACCCACGGTCCTAAACTATTCTAGATCAAAGAAGAAAAGTGGGGGCATTGTCAGACACGGTTGGACCAAGCCAAGGGAGGAGTTTGTGAAGCTTAATGTCGATGCCGGCTTGAATGCCGAGTTAGCTCGGGCAGCATTGGCGTGATCATCAGGGATGACAGAGGCTACTTTCTAGCAGGTGGATGCGGGAATCCCCTTTGTGTCTGAACCATCAAGGATTGAACTCAACTCAGATTGTTCGGACGTGATTGATGTAATGAACAATGGAGGTAACTCACTTGGACCGGCAGCGGTGATCAAAGAGGAATCAACTATGCTTTGTCGCATTTTTTCTGAAATTTTGATCTCATTGTCCTATGGAAGCCAATATGGTTGCACATGTTTTAGCTAGCCATTAGGAGGGCCCTCGTCAATTGTGTGGCTTGAGGAACCCCCTGATTTTATTGTTAGATGATGTATCTTTGATGCCTAAGTAATAAAATCTATCATGATGGCTTTTCTACAATCTAAAAGGTACGATTCGTTCCTTCGTCAAGCCTTAGACTTTCGTCAACACGGTTTTTTCCTGCACCGTTTTTTCCACTTTGGTTTTTCCCACCACATACATGTCAAATCAAATCTCGTACGGTAATCCATCAATTAGCATTAAAACACCAATTATTCCAAGGTTAACAAAGCGTATAGGTCAAACAAGGGATTGCATGGAGCAAAACCTACCAAAACTGTCCTAAATTATTAAATGACACTAATTAAAGTCTCGATCGCCAGCTGTCAACATATCCATACATAAAGGCCCCTCACGTCCACCCTCACGTAGGCGATCTGGAGGCGATCTAGGGCATTCGGCCCTCCCCCCACCGCCTGTGGCTACTATGGCACCGGTGTCCACCCTCCCCATCTCGCTAGGGAGGGTTTTGGGCTGTGGCGTTGGCGAGTTCAGTTTTCAACGGGTTTGGTGCAGTGATGCAAGATGTTGTTCCATGGTTTTTTGCGTCTGGATCCATCCACAAGGTGGGTGGAGTTGCTTTCTTCGGATTTTGCATGGTTTGATGGAAGGGATCTTCGTTTATGTGAGGTAATTCACCCTGGATCCATGATCTATTTTCCCTGTCATTTCGCATTGGTTAGGGCACGGATCCAACAGCACCAGGATTATCCGGAGGTGCCAATTGTGGCTAGTTTAGATCCGTTGATTCCTCCTCCATGGCGGTACAGGCCTCGTTGGCATTAGGCCTGGATTTCAAATATGGGGAGGCCTTTGCATCTGAAGTACAAAAATTGTTCTCGGTTCTTGTTCATGCAACTAGAGAGGCTGCTTTCTTCACGTTGGTTGTATCATTTGCACATACTAGTTTTTGTCTTGATGAAGACACTGCTAGTTTTGCCCTAGAAGCTGCTATTGGAGGTTATTGTGGTGATCTGCATGTTGAAAATATAAGGACAGGGTATTCGCTTTCAGAGTTTCTTGCAAGCAGGTTGGTTTTCATATTATTCAACTGAGATCTTTCTCCTGTCTACAATTCAAGTGTTTCTTTCACCTGTGGGTTTTGGGGCCCTAATTGGCGTAGAGAATTCGGGAGTTGGGAGAGGGAGTGTGAGCGTCAGTGGACAAAAATCACAAGGAATCCTGCACGGCCTCATTGTCGTGGGTTTGTCACGTCAGTGTCATGGATGACTTCATAGGTGTGGGATTACGCGAGTCAGCATCTCCAAGCTTGGGATCGCAGGAAAAAGATTAACACAAATTTACCAGGTTCGGCCCCCTCAATGTGAGGTAAAAGACCTACTTCCTGCCTACCCTAAATTGGTATTGATATGATAATCGAGGTGTTACAATGGAGGCGATCCGATCTGTACTCGCCGTATGAGCTGGGTTTGGGCTTGATAGCTTGACCCTCTCTAAGTCCTGCGAGTCCTCTTTATATACACAGAGGCTCGTCAGGTTACAAAGGAAACTTCCCCCATAAGGAATACGTCCACAGAGGCCTACTCGGAGACTACTTGGTCTTCACGTCCTCCGGGATACGTCTTCTAGATCTTTCCCCTTACGGCGGTTCGATACTGGGCTTGCTCCTAAGTGGGCCTTTGTCCGTGCGAGTAAAGTAAGTCGCACTTGGGCCGCGGGTCAATCCAGAAAGTATTCCCCGACATTAGCCCCCAAGGTTGGTTAGGACTTTACGGTGAGAATCTTCTGACCTCTTGAAATGGTCACTGAGCCGCACTGCAAACGTTCTGACCAATCTTCTGACTTATGCGATTCAGAGCTGTGACTTATCTGCGCGACTCATCTCCCCTTCTGAAAATATTCGGTTTCCTTTAATTGCGGACCGTTGCTCGTTTTTGCGGGCGCAAATTGTGCCGTTGGTTGCGAGCGCAGATTGTGCCGTTAGTTTCGTGTCCCTTCAGTTATAAGCTGCGGCCACCTAGGTCATTATTCACTTGCCCTTGCAATCTCCTCATCCCTAGCCGCGCCGTCTTCTTCATCTACTGACATGCAAACTTCTGCTCGTAGATTTTGGGACCCAAGGCCTGTCCTCACCGTCAAGTGGCGAGCTTATGGCCTTTGTAAAGATGGCTCCAGAGTTAGTGACTTTCCCTCCGCTTATAATACTTTTATTCTGGTTAATGTGCTTCTTCTCACACAATGCCCTTGCTTTTTGCAGAAGTGCGGCTAAACCCGCGGCTGAGCCTGGAATTGTTTCTGAAACCGCGGTTGAGCCGCGTTTATCACCTGCGGCTCATACCGCCATGGTAGAGGGCGTGGCCACCACTGATGACTTGGCCACGGTCCCTGTTCTTGACACAGCCGCCCAAGAGGTGGCTCTGGAGGATAGAACAGATCCCCTTACGATCCAAGACGTGGAGAAGGTCAACCCTTCCTCCATAGCTGTAATGGCCAAGGATGCTGATGCACCAGTGATTGAGTCGCCAGCGGCTGACAGCCCGCGGTCGCCAATTCTGCGTGCTGAGGTTGCTTCCTCCTCCTCCATTAGCCGCGCTGAGAAACTGTCAGAGGCCATCATTGCCTCAAATGACAAGCAAGCCATGGAGCTCCGCAAGGCACTGTCTGACCTGTCTGCGGCTTATAAGGTAAACTTCTATCTCCACTTATCTGTCTCTAGCCCCCAAGGATCAAGTTTCTTCTTTGACTGTAAAGGGGGACTTGATGCTTCTCTTTTATCTGTTGATATGTACTTACTAACTGATGTACTCTTTATAGGAGGAACTAA
The DNA here is from genome assembly GCA_947311845.1 of Poa pratensis. Classification (NCBI taxonomy): domain Eukaryota; kingdom Viridiplantae; phylum Streptophyta; class Magnoliopsida; order Poales; family Poaceae; genus Poa; species Poa pratensis. The sequence goes on along the minus strand of CAMZMU010000117.1, from coordinate 54,665,285 downwards.
GCTCCATAACAGTCGCCAAACTTGCCTTGGAAAAGCAGTTGGGGGATACTCCTTCTGAACTGGAGAGGCTGCGCGAGCTCCTTGGCCAGCGTGACGTTGAGCTGAAGAAAAGGGAAGCCAGATGGGCAAGCTATCTGATGAAAGCTTCAAATTATCTGAACAAGCCAAAGCCACAGAGCTGCGGCTTAAAACGGTTGAAGAGAAGTTCCAAGAGAGGGTCCAGCAACTGGACCTCCAAATCAGTGCTCAGAAAGACGCCATCGCTGATGCCAACGAGGACGCAAGGCTCAAGGCTGTTTCCATTGGCGAGCTTGAGAAAAAGTTGAAAAAAGTTTCTGATGCCCATAACCTTGTCCACGCCAAAGTGTGCATCATGACTCAAGAGTTAACCGGTATGTGTTGCGACTCATATCTGCATCTGTTTTCTCTACTATCTTTGCCTGTATGTTGTAGAGCTGACGGAGACATGCCTCGATGTAGGTGAAGATGCCAAGTTGCAGCGCGGCAGTACTCAAGAACAGCTGGAGTATATCCGCGAGTTTTCGCGAAGAGCTTGTGATGCCATGAGGTCGCTGTCCACTTGTCTTCTGCCGAAAAAGCCTGCTCCTGCTGATGCTGAGGGACTTTTGAAGAGACTGCTCAAGGCGCCTCAATATTTTTTGGACTGGAAAGAATCCTCAGCTCGCACCGGTGCGGCTCATGTTCTTGCTTTGGCCAAGACATTTATCCTTCTTTTGATGCTGCCAAGGTTGCACAAGGCAGGCCTTCGAAGAAATTGGATGGCACCGAGCTGAAGGCCTCAGAATATTCGGCGACTTGGAAGGACATGCGCGGCCATGCGACTGAGCTGGTGGAGGGGATAGATCTTGCGACCTATATGGGCAAGTATAATGCGGATGGAAGCAGATGGGAGAAGTTACCCGCTCCATCATCCAGTGCGGTGATCCCACAGGAGAAGAACCCTTCACCGGGTGTTTCCAGCTCTGCAGCCCCCAAGCCCACGACGGAGAAACCGTCCAGCAAGCCTGCGACTGCTCCTTCCGGCAAGCTTGGTAAGCCGCATGTTCCTCCTTCCCACCGGCCAAAAGCTGCGCATAAATGAAGAAGAGAAACAATGGTTTATGATCTTGGCCCTTAGCGGCCTGTAATAATTGTTAGAATTTATGTGTCATAAGACAATGTTATGGTTTGCTTAAGTACTCTCAGCAGTACATGTTTCGACCAATAGGCTGGTCCTTATGATTTGTCTCGGTTTTTCCTCACTTAGGCCCTTGCGCGGCTCAGTATTTCCCAGGTAAAAAGTGCGTGTTCAGGGTCGAGAGCGGCCATGATAGGCAATCAAACTCGATTGACGCCGCACCCCCAGTACTTTGGCCGCATAGTGCAAGTCGCATCCAAGAGAGGTTGAGTATAATCACGATAAACGCCACTTGTTTGGCGATCCCAAGGAATAGGCCGCGCTAAAAAGCTGCCGCGCCCCCAAGGGATCAATGATTAAAAAATAAAAGACTCACAACTCAATTGGTAGTTTGAGATGCTTTATTTCAGAATCATTATATGATACATAGGGTCGGTCGCGCCTAGGTGGCGACCAGAAGTGATGCTTGGGTCGGTTGCGCCTAGGTGGCAACCAGAAATGTTACATGGGTCGGTCGCGCCTGAGTGGCGACCAGAATGAGTCGATCGCGCCTAGGTGGCGATCAGAAGTGTTACATTGGGTCGGTCGCGCCTGAGTGGCGGCCAGAAATGTGTCGATCGCGCCTAGGTGGCGATCAGAAGTGAAGTTTTTAGCCCTGAGTGGCCAGCTTGATGTCGTAAACTCTTTAATGGTTTTGTTGCGGCTGCTGATGGCAACTCGCAACTCTTTTAATAAGTTTCCTTATTGGCAACGGCTTGTAGCCTTTGACCTCCTTGCCTCCCTTGCGGCCGTAATCTGAAGTCGCAAATCAGGCAGGTGCCTCTTTGCTTTTACGATGTCCTCAAAATCCTCCTGCCACTCATGCATGGGCGCGCTTTCTGCGATGCAAGCTGCTCTGGCCATGGCCTTGTCGCCTTCTTCGCATTCTTGAGCTATTCTTTTGTCACCATTGATGGTGATGACTCCCCTGGGGCCTGGTATTTTAAGCTTTAGATACACATAGCACGGCCTAGCCATAAACTTTGCGAATGCTTCTCTGCCAAACAGCGCATGATATGGGCTCTGGAAATCTACAACCTCGAACCAAATGTACTCGCTCCTGAAGTTGCTTTGTGTCCCAAAGTGTAGGGTCGCGTGTAGGCTACACTAGCGCAAATCAAAATTTCTACCGCGACATCCAAGGAACTGCTGCAGTTATAGATCACGGGATTACCACTAGACGCGCTGTGTCGTGCCGAAGTCGGTGAAGCGAGTCGGGGCAGGGTAGACGTACAATCCTCTCCGATCCAGTCGCTCCCACGAACAGCTCCCACGAACAGCTCCTCTCGGCGGCTCGTCCAAGTGCTCCAAGTGCAGCACCTCTATCGGTATCCACACGTACGGCGTGGAGGCGCCGCTCGCCGGACTGCTAGGTCCGCGCGTGCGGCAGGGGCGTGGTGAGACGGTGGCTGGGTGGATTGTGGTGCGGAATTGGGCAACCCTAAAACGTCCAGCCTCCTCTCCTTATATAGACCTCCCCATATTGGGCTGCCTCAACCGAAGCCCATTCTGGAGTCTATTCCAGCCCAACTCGGATCCAATCCGAATTCTGCCTTCACTGCCTTAAGTGTGTGACCCTATAGGTTCACGCACGTTTAGACATGACACGAGTACACCTACTCGGCCAATAGTTGGTAGCGGCTTCTAGCAAAACGTGCCAACTCCCAAACGCACATAAAGATCGTATCGGACGAACCATCACAATGTTTATGCCATTCCCTTTGCCTCACGATATTAGGTCAAGCCTCCAGCTGACCTCTCTTTCTCGATCCTGTGATTCGGAATCCCATACTAGGTTAACCATTAACCTTATGTAGCACGGCCATGCATTTCTGGATCCGATCACTCGAGGGGCCCAGAGAAATATCTCTCTCAAGTAGAGAGGGGCAAATCCCATCTTGACTGACTATGCCTTGCAGCATGTTTCATGACAAACCCGTAAGCTACCTTTATGGCTACCCTTTCACGGTGTAGCGTTGGATAGCCCCAAATAAGTTAATTCACATCTCAAGTACATACGACAATCTCAGGTCTAGGGACAAAGCAAACACATCGTGTAGAGAGAGAGCTATGAACGTTTGCTTCATTGTCTCAAGGTGGGTCAGCCCAACTCTATGTTCACAACATAAGTCCACATTATTAGTTTGACATCTCCATGTCTATGACTTGTGAAACATAGTCTTCTACTAATACATGTGCTAGTCTAATATTCAAGTGTGTCCTCACATGAACTCCGACTAGGGACATATTTAGAATAACCATACAAGTAATGAGTTTCACAGACAAGTCCTCAACTCGCCAATCAATACAAGACATTATTCAAGGCACATTATAAATCATGGATACATTGAAATATCATCATCTCTATGATTGCCTCTTGGGCATATTTCCTACAGTCTCCCACTTGCACTAGAGTCAATCTAGAAGATATCTAATACCCATAGCTCTTGTGTGCTTATCATGATTCTTCTGTGAGAGAGGCTTTGTCAACGGATCAGCCACATTCAGATCCGTATGTATTTTGCATAAGTTTATTTCGCCTCGTTCGATGTACTGCCGAATGAGATGAAACCGCCGCATAAAGTGTTTGGTCTTCTGGTGATTCCTTGGCTCCTTTGCTATCGCAATGGTTCCACTGTTGTCACAGTAGAGATCCACTGGACTGGACGCACTAGGGACAACACCAAGATCAGTAAGGAACATTTTCATCCAAACACTTTCCATGCTAGCTTCTGCCGCAGCATAATACTCGGCCTCCATTGTAGAATGAGCAACTGTGTCCTGCTTGGAACTCTTCCAGCAAACCGCCCCACCGTTCAACGTGAACACATAGCCCGATTGCGACTTGGAATCATCCACATCGTTTGGAAACTAGCATCGGTGTAACCATTTACAACTAGCTCCTCCTCACCTCCGTAAACCAAGAACATATCCTTAGTCCTTTTCAAGTACTTAAGGATATTCTTTACCGCTGTCCAGTGACTATCACCGGGATCAGCTTGGTACCTGCTCGTAACACTCAGAGCATAAGAAATATCTGGGCGAGTACAAATCATAGCATACATGATAGATCCAATTGCCGAAGCATATTTGATATTTTTCATGCGCTCTCGCTCATCAGTAGTCGAAGGACACAGAGTCTTGCTAAGGTTTATACCATGTGACATAGGCAAGAACCCTTTCTTAGCCTCTTCCATGCCGAAACGTTTTAGCACCTTGTCAAGGTATGTACTCTGGCTTAATCCTATTAGCCTCTTTGATCTATCTCTATAGATCTTAATTCCTAGAATATATGCTGCTTCTCCTAAGTCCTTCATTGAAAAACTATTCTTCAACGAAGTCTTTACGGATTCAAGCATAGGAATGTCATTTCCAATCAGCAGTATGTCATCCACATACAAGATTAGAAATACGAGCGAGCTCCCACTATCTTTCTTGTAAACACAAGACTCTGATTCGATTTTGGTGAAGCCAAATCCTTGGACTACTTCATCAAAACGAATATTCCAACTCCGAGATGCTTGCTTCAGTCCATAAATGGACTTTCGAAGTTTGCAAACCTTTCCAGCATTTTTAGGATCGACAAAACCCTCGGACTGCATCATATACACGTCCTCGGCAAGGTTTCCATTCAGGAAAGCTGTCTTGACATCCATTTGCCATATATCATAGTCAAAATATGCAGCAATAGCTAGAATTATCCGAATAGATTTAAGCATCACTACGGGCGAGAAGGTCTCCTCATAGTCAACTCCTTGAACTTGTCGAAAACCTTTTGCAACAAGTCGAGCTTTATAGATGTGAACATTTCCATCCATATCAATCTTCTTCTTATAGATCCATTTGCACTCGATGGTCCTATGACCATCAGGCAGGTCAACCAAGTTCCAAACTTGATTTTCACCCATGGAATCTATCTCGGATCTCATGGCACTTTGCCATTTCTCAGAGTTCGGGTCCATCATTGCTTCCGCATAGGTCGAAGGTTCATCATTGTCCAACAATAATATTTCACGCGTATCATTGTCTATCAATAATATTTCTCGCACATTGCGAATCCTTTCTGACCTTCGTAGTGCTGGTGTTTCTCTTGCCACGGGTTCCTCAACTCGTTCTGCCATGATGGCATCACCCATTGAGTCCTCCTCGGTAGGCTCAACTTGAACTTCTTCAAGCAGCACCGTCTTTCCACTTGTTTCCTTCTTGAGAAACTCTTTCTCTAAGAAAACACCGCTTCGAGCGACAAACACTTTGCCCTCTTCTCGGTTGTAGAAGTAATATCCCAAGGTTTCCTTGGGGTATCCTACGAATATGCATTTATCCGACTTGGGTGTGAGCTTGTCCGCCTGAAGTCGCTTGACAAACGCATCACAGCCCCAAATCTTTAGAAAAGACAACTTGGGACTCTTCCCATTCCACATCTCATATGGTGTCTTAACTACGGATTTAGATGGTACCCTATTTAGTGTGTGAGCGACTGTTTCTAGAGCGAAACCCCAAAACGATAATGGTAGATCTGACTGGCTCATCATTGATCGAACCATGTCCAACAAAGTCCGATTACGTCGTTCGGAAACCCCGTTTCTTTGAGGCGTTCCGGGCGGCGTAAGTTGAGGAACAATTCCGCAACTCTTCAGATGATTGCTAAATTCGTGACATAAATATTCTCCTCCACGATCTGATCGTAGAGCCTTAATTTTCTTGCCACGTTGATTCTCTACTTCATTCTGGAACTCTTTGAACTTTTCAAAAGTTTCAGACTTATGCCTCATTAGGCCATCATAGAAGTTTACCATTAAAGCATGACAATTATGTGTACTTTTATTATCTATAACATGATCACAACCATAGATTGAGAGAGAGGACGAGTGAAACCATGAACCCATGTCCATTGTTCCTATAAGAGAAAACCTTTGTCTTGTCCTCTTGCATTGAAGAGGATTGGGACACTTTTACATTCTTGTTTTGTTACATTAAACTTCCATTCATTAAATCAACCATCTTGTTCTTTAAACTTGTTTAGTGCATAATCAACTAAAACTTGTGACACTTTAGTTGTAGGGAATAGATAACTTTTCCTTCTTGCTCCTGCGGATCGATACCCTACTTCCACATTGAGAGGTGCTACAGTGATCCCCTGCTCTTGGGGGTTATCAAGTACTTTTCTGGCGCCGTTGCCGGGGAGCGTAGCGCTTAAGTTTCTATTCTTGTGTGCACTAAACTTTAAATTTATTTTAGCTTGTTTTATATCTTGCAAACATTAAGCTTGGGGAGGATACTATGCCTCCTATATATGATGATTATAATGATGATTATGAATGTTTTACTCCCACTATTACTAAGAAGGATTTTACTTATGTCGAGAGTATTAATACTTTTATGCTTGTAGATCATGAAAGACATGCTTTATGTGATAGTTATATTGTTGAATTTATTCATGATGCTACTGAAAGTTATTATGAGAGGGGAAAACATGGTTCTAAACATTTCAATATTATTACGTTTCCTCTCTTTAAGTTCAAAGTCTTGAAATTGCTCTTGTTTTGTCTTCCTATGCTACTTGCTTTGTGTTTCAATGATTTATTTTCTAACAAGATCCCAATGCATAGGAAGTGGGTTAGACTCAAAATGTTTCATATTTTTCTCTTGATGCTCTCTTTTGCATTTCAATTCTTGTTCCTATGTGAGCATCATTAAAACTATCATGGCTGTCCAGAAAACAGATTCCTAAGCTTCACTGCGAAAAATGTTAAAAATCACAGAAAAGGAATTTTGACCTGAAATTTTACGACAGCAATCTTCAGTTATTAATACACATTTCATTAGTTCAAAATTTTCTGATTTGAGCAACGTAAGTGCCTCTGAAAATTCACTCTTTACGGGCTGTCCAGTTTTTGACAGATTCTGTCTTTATTTTGCATTACTCTCATTACTTGTGTTTTGTGTGTTCTATTGATCAAAGAGCAATACACAACCATAGTAACAGTAGCTAATGTTTAGAATCAACTCATGATATGTCTTTGCTGTACCTATGAGGATTTAATTTATGGAGACACTAACCCCTCTAATCAAGTTTTATGATGAGTTTTGTGTAAAGAGAATTTTCAAGTGGAAGAGTTGAGGGTGATGAACAAATATCAAGAGGGACAAACACTCAAGCTTGGGGATGTTACCCCTAGACTCACCCACATATATCATGTAAGTACAAGAATTCAAGCTTGGGGATGCCAAGCCACCTCACTCCAACCATCTTGATACAAGTAAGTAAGCCTAGCTATATGGCTATAAAGAAAGCGCTTTACGGGAGGCAACCCGGTTGTTTTTATTTTGATTTTCTTTGTGTCCTCTTGCTGTAACAAGAGACTTAGTTTTTAGTTTAGTTTCTGGAATTTTTAATAAAGTGCCAAGTTTTACCTATTTTGGTTTGAAAAAGTTGCTTTTGCATTCGGAGATTTTATTCCAGCACGAATCTGTGCACGGTATGATTTTTAATTCTATTCTGTAACTCCGAATGAGCTGATATTTGAACTGTAGTTGCAACTTTTCATCCTCTGTATGCATGAATTTTTTCGGAATTTTTCGACAAAGTTTAGTAGGGTAGAAAAATATATGTTTGCTGCTGTTTTTCTGGACAGATTCTGTCCCATTTTGTTTGATGCATGCTTTGAACTTTTAACTTGAATCTTTTTGATCCAATTGAGTTTATGAGTAGGCATACAACATTATACACTTTCTGGACATCATATGAATTTTTTTCTAAGGATTATATGCAGCAAGAAATCTATTTGTTTATCACTACTAATGCACCCCACAGAAAAGAAATGGGAGAAACGGTGTTTTGAAGTTTTTTCACAGGGATTAGAGGAGATGCACCAAGAGCTATCCAAGGATGGTGAAGACCATAAGCTTGGGGATGTGAAGACAACCCCACTGGACCTACACACTCTCGGTTTGCACACGTCTAACTTCTGTTTTTCGATCGAACACTTTATCGCATAAACTTGGAGCGTCTTTTTGTTTGTTTTGGTTTGATTTTTATTTTGTGAGACCACCACACTATCATTTATATATGAGAGAGCTACTGGAAATTTGGGTTGAATTATGTTGGATGCTATTATTAGATTGGGAAAAGGGATGTTTGAGTTGATTTTAAAAGATACATATAGTTGCATGATTCATGAGCTTGTTAATGAGTAATAATTTGCAAGTATTTTATCAAGAGCTATCTTTTATTCATGTTTTGATGCTGAATGTTATTTACTTTGTTTAACATGGATTGGTTAGTTCTATGGACACTCATGCATGCATTTAGATGGTCAACTTTCTCCCTCTTGCTAGCCCAAAAATTCCAACAAGCAAAAACTTGTTTCCAACACCTTCAACCAAAGTTTTTCCAGTGAGTCCACCATATCTACCTATTAGCTTTATGCTATTCCGAGTATGTTTATCATGATATTTGTGTTATCTATACCTCTGAATGAAAATGCTTATGTTGTTGATTGTTATGGGAAAAGTTGGTTATAGAGCTCTCTCGAACTTGATGCACACTTTACTTTCATTGCATAGATAAAACATGACCCATTGTGATTAAAATTATGATGTTGTGGGCTTGACAAATGTCTTTGGTTGAGAGTTAGCTCATATGTGCTGTCACATGGCAAGCTTTCAACATGCACTTCATTTCATTTAGTTGATATCATGTACTTTTGTTTATGGATGCTTACCATGGGTGAAATAAATGTGGAAATGAAGTAGGTTTAAATGAGTTTGTATAAATGGTTAGAGAGACGCCTGGGCCGCTAATCTAAGCCATGCATCATTCATGGTGGAAATTTACTTACATGCTATGGTGAACCTTCTGTGATACACCTTACAATAAAAAGCTATCTAATGGTAAATAAAAAGGGTGTTGAGATTGTTCATTGTGTTTGTTTGTCTTGTCATTTTGATATGGGCTTGTTCCATATCCTGGGACAAGAGGTACCCCAGTTGACGCTCTTAATGATACTATTATTACTTACAATGATATTTAACTTGAACTTGCTTTGTTTCCCAAGTTGAGTAACACATGGAGTAGGTACTTGTATTCAAGGGGCATGAGACTTTCAACCTGTACTTTGTCAAGCACACTACTCATATTTGCTTTCACTTTAAACTTAATCATTCAAGATGCTATGATAGGGGAATGAGAGCTTGACACCAAGGATTACCACATTACAATCATTAACTTAAGTATAGAAGTTCAGAAGTTAGATGAAACTTATTCATGCTTTACCTCTACTCATATATATCTTTCCAAAGTGTCCACCTTTTATATTCAGATTTTCATCAATACTCTATGGCCATTATAGGATGTTCTTTCTTTCATTATGCATACATGTGGTCCATAGTACTTTTTTTATGTTACACTTTGTGAATTATCATTGAACATCCTTGCATTGAATACTTGATATCACTTCATAATCTATCTTGCATATTGCTACTCCTTTTAAGAATGAATCATTTGACTCTATGTAGCAATAGTAATCATCTTTGATATCCTTTGATAGTATTAAATGCAAAGTCCATGTTAGTTTTATCACCTTCATACTCGAGGACGAGTATAGGTTAAGCTTGGGGATGTTGATGCATGTAAAATGCATACATGAACTTTGCACTAATTACTTATATTCCAATCATATTTGCATCATATAAGGGTTATATCAATGTTTTATAATGATTTTTGGAATATTTCATGATTTTCCTATTTTTATGGAATTAACCCTGCGCAGGCAGAAAACCCTATTTTCCATATTTTAATGTTTCAGGGACCCAAACGACCTGGAAATTTACGAGCATCAGTTTTTGGAAGGAAGAAGACTTGGGAGCGAAGGAAGCGAACAAGCGGAGGCCCAAGGCCCAAAAGAGGGTGGCCCACCCGGCCAAGGAATCTGGCCGCGTGGGACCCACCATCTGGAGCCTCGAGGCTCCGTTGCCGTCGATCTTTTCGCCCACGACTCCGTGTTGACCTAAAACCGACTATAAAAATAGTCCCCGATGCCCTTCGGAGCGGAGCGCCGCAGAAACACAGAAACCATGAAACAGAGACCTGGAGTTGCAGATTGGAGGGGAAAACTCCGGCGGGGCGCTGCCGGGGGTCTCCATCTTCTCCAACGACTTCTCCACCGTCTCCATGATGAAGGGGAGTAGTCCCCCCCCCCCCTGGACTTTGGGTTTGTGGTGGTAACCTGATCCAATCTCTCTATGTATGATCATTGTTGAAGTCCATTTGATGTGCCTTGCATGATTATGGAACTATCTTTGTAATTCCTATGGTGGATATTGTGGTATGAGATGATATTATGTTATGCATTTACCGTCATGTTGGGATTTCTATGGTTTGTCATACTTTGGAGATATTCTATGATACATGTGATGGTTTGATTTATGCATAATGCCTTGTTTCCTTGTCATGAGGTGATTGACACCACCAAGTGTGGATAGATAAGAAGATGTGGTCATGCACACGAAATATGAATCATTGCACTAGTGTTTAGAATATTGTCCATTATGAAGTATGATGTATGTGGTAGAGAGTGGCCTAGTGACAGAAGGCATAGGCATTAAGTGACAGTAATGTCGCCCAACATTCTTTATCTGGGGGTAAAAAGGAAGAAGTATGATGTGGGAGTGACAACAACCACGCTAGCCTTACGAGGGTGACCTAGCAACACAAATGATTATTTTCTTTCAACTATGTGTTTTAGGACATGTAGCCGTCATAGAAGTTTACCATTAAAGCATGACAATTGTGTGTACTTTTATTATCTATAACATGATCACCACCATAGATTGAGAGAGAGGACGAGTGAAACCATGAACCCATGTCCATTGTTCCTATAAGAGAAAACCTTTGTCTTGTCCTCTTGCATTGAAGAGGATTGGGACACTTTTACATTCTTGTTTTGTTACATTAAACTTCCATTCATTAAATCAACCATCTTGTTCTTTAAACTTGTTTAGTGCATAATCAATTAAAACTTGTGATACTTTAGTTGTAGGGAATAGATAACTTTTCCTTCTTGCTCCTGCGGATCAATACCCTACTTCCACATTGAGAGATGCTACAGTGATCCCCTGCTCTTGGGGTTATCAAGATGGCACTCCATTGGACTGAGTTTAAGCAAGTTGAGAAGGAGGGAAAGATGATGTTCGAGAGCGACTTGTTCGAGTTGTGAAAGATGTTAGGTCGCCCCGCTCCTGAGTTTCAGGGAGCCCAGGTTGACGTTCTCGGCAACGGAAACCTGTGTTGGCGCATCGAGTCGTCTGTTCGGGGGAACCTCAAGTCTCCCGGATCTAGGACGCTGATCTTCGCCACTATGGACGCCCACTGGGACGACGGACTGTGTCGTGCTATGCAGAGGTTGCTAGCCCGACTTTGTGAGGAGCACAAGGCGGAGTTGGTAAACTCCCGTTTCCGGTTCTACGGGAGGCGCACCGATGATGGACACCCCATCCAGTCATCTCGACACCGACGTTTGGAGAGTACATCCTGGACATGGAGGTCCTACTCTACCGCATCCAGGAGGATCTGATGAGCGCTAGACTTCGAGCTCACTTTGAGCGCATCTCGCTCAGTGAGAGTCGCGAGCGTGAGGCGCAGCTGAAGCAGGAGAAGATCGCTCTTCTCAAGAGGAAGACCCAGCTGAAGAAGATCGTCGCCAAGCTCCGCAAGGGTGGCGGAGCAGGACGAGATGATCGAGGATCTAGAGCACCATACCAACAGATGAAGGAGGAAGGCGAGGATCTCCGCAGGGAGAACAGTGCCTTCATCAGTGATGATGAAGATTACCAGGAGGAGATGGAATACGAGGAGTCGGACGACGAGGAGGAGCTAGTTGACGAGGAGGAGGAGCCACTCGAGGCAGTTCTCGAGGACGAGGAGGAGGACCCGGAGGAGCCACCTTACCAGTCCGACGCTGACGCAGCAGAGCCTGAGGTTCCACCTCAGTAGGCGAGTGACTTGAGTACCATCGTTGGATTATGTCGACCCCTCCCCCCCATCGCTAGTCGAGTCTAGGTAGTGGTTCCTTTGGAAACCATGTATTATGTACATTAGGTGTAGCGTGATGTTGTAAGCTTGATGTTGAGAACTCGTTGATGTGATGCTTGTGTTATATAAGTGTGTTAGTCTTGTTTGACCGGTGTAAAATATTTTCAATACCGTCCTTAATTAATCAACCACTTTGCGAATGCATCTTTTTCCCCTTAGTCAAAACCTTTTTGCCTTGTCTCTTATACCCGGTATGCTTCAGGATGGTGGAAACTCGTCGCACCAACAACCGGATGGAGGACCGCCGCCACCACACCAAACCCGACCCCCGCCCAACTCTTGCACTCATTATGGAGGAACGCCAAAATGCCCGGGAGGAGCGCCAACTCATCTCGCCGCCCTGCAGCAGATCGCTGCCGCCCATGTCAACAACAACAACAACAATGGTGGCAATGGCAATGAAGATGAAAATCAGCGATCCACCTTAAGCGACTTTTAGAAGACCAATACACCTACCTATTCCAAGGACTTCACCCACTGGAAGCTGATGATTGGCTTCGCACCATCGAGAACAACCTGGAAGTTGCGGCTGTGGGAGCAAATGAGAAAGTTTTGTATGCAACCCACTATCTGCTGTCCTGCACGAGCTTGGTGGGAAGCTACCAAGGCTCTCAGCAAGTTGGCTATGTGATCAACTGGGCTGAGTTCCAGGAGAATTCCGCAAGAAGCATATCCCCGGCGGACTCACTGAGAGGAAGAAGGATGAATTCCGCAAGCTGAGGCAGGGAAGTAAAGATGTGGTTGGTTATCTTGATGAGTTTACCAATTTATCTCGGTATGCTCCTGATGACACCGACACTGAGAAGAAGAAGATGGAGCGTTTTCTGAATGGACTTCATGATGAGCTGCAGTGCGCGTTGGTTATCCATGACTTCTTCGATTGGAGTCACTATGGACAAAGCTATCCAGCTGGAGACCAAGCGCAAGTCCATGTTTGAAGGTCGTAAGAGAGGATGGATGCTTCTGAGGTTCTAGTAACCAGAGGCCTCGTATCTTTCAGCAGTCTCCAAGCCTACTTATCGACCACCGCAAGCACCACGCTCCACCTTTCCTAACCGCCCAAACAACTTCGACCGCCCCAATGACAATAACCATCCCGGAGGAAACTTCAACAACTTCAACCACAATGCCAATGTTGTCTGCTTTGAATGCGGCACTAAGGGTCACTACTCCAAAGAATGCCCTAATCCTAAGAGGAATGTTCAGCGCCCCAATGCCCCGGCACCAAACAATGGTCAAGGCCGTGCTGGAAATGGCAAGAATGCCGCGCCCCGTGGAAATGTTGCTGTTGCCAAGGGCCGTCTGCACCACATCAATGCTGAGGAAGCCCTGGATGCGCCAGATGTTGAGCTGGGTACGTTCCTTGTCAACTCAGTACCTGCAACGTTCTGTTTGATTGTGCTACCATTCTTTTGTTACCCAAGAGTTTGTTGCTAAGGGAGGTCCAGTCGGGACTCTTTTACCCAGACCCATGGTCCCAAATCCCAGAATCCACCGTAGAGACCAAGCTGTTTTGCCCCGACGTTTCCCTTGAGATCAAAGGATAAAATTTTCCAGCCGACATAATCATTTTAGGAACCCAAGGTATAGATGTTATTTTGGGTATGAACTGGCTAGCCAAATACCGTGGTAGTATAGATTGCGCCAGAAGAGCTGTATCCATCACCACAGACAAGGATGTCGAAGTGGAATATGTATCTGAAGCTAGCCATTCCAACCAGGCTGCCATGAGGGCATAGCTCGACCCCTTCTAGATGAATCCGTGTTGTTCACCTATTCCGAGATGTTTTCCCGGAAGAATTGCCTGGTATGCGACCTGACCGGGATATTGAGTTCGTGATTGAACTTATTCCGGGAACAGCTCCTATATCCCATAGACCCTATCGATGAATCCAGAAGAACTGGTTGAATTAAAGAAGCAGTTGGCTGATATGCTCAGCAAAGGTCTTGTATGCCCAAGGGCTTCGCCTTGGGGATCACCCATTATCTTTGTGGACAAAGAGACGGTACCACACGCCTGTGTGGATTATCGCAAGCTCAATGATGTGACTATTAAAAACAAGTACCCTCTTCCCAAGATCGAGGATCTGTTCGATCAGATGAATGGAGGCTGAGTCTTTTCCAAGATCGATCTTCGGACAGGATATCATCATTTGAAAATCTGAGAAACAGACATTTCCAAGACCGCTTTCACTACCCGTTACGGTTTGTTTGATACACGTGATGTCCTTTGGTCTGACCAATACCCCAGCCTATGTCATGAATCTCATGAACAAGATATTCATGGAGTACCTCGACAAGTCGTGTAGTCTTATCGACGATATTCTTATCTACTCCAAGACCGAAGAAGGCATGCTGAACATCTGCGTCTAGTTCTGGAGACCCTTCGAGAGCACAAGCATATGCCAAGCTTAGCAAATGTGAGTTCTGGCTTAGCGAAGTGGCATTTCTCGGACATGTCGTATCTGCTGAGGAATTTCTGTTGACCCAGAGAAGATCCAAGCTATCGTTGACTGGAAAGCCCCCACTAATGTGACTGAAATCCGAAGCTTTCTCGGACTAGCGGGTTACTACCGCAAGTTCGTTGAAGGATTCTCCAGCATAGCCAAGCCCATGACTCAACTGTTGAAGAAGGACAAGAAATTTGAAATGGACCCAGAAGTGTGAAGATAGTTTCCAAGAACTAAAGAAGAGACTGACTTCAACCCAGTCTTGATTATGCCAGACGTCACCAAGAGTTTCGACATGTATTGCGATGCATCACGCCTCGGACTTGGTTGCGTTCTGATGCAAAGCAAGTTGTGTCGTATCTATCTCGACAGTTGCGACCGCATGAAGAAAATTATCCAACCCATGATCTGGAGTTAGCTACCGTTGTTCTTGCTCTTAAGACGTGGCGTCCCATCTTGTGGGACATCGCTGCGAGATCTATACGATCATAAGAGTTTGAAGTATATCTTCACCCAGAAGGAGTTGAACCTGAGGCAAAGGAGATGGATGGAACTAATCAAGGACTATGATATTGGAATCCATTATCACCCTGGAAAGGCTAATGTAGTTGCCGATGCCCTGAGTCGTAAGCCTTGTACCCTAAATGCCTTAATCCAAGCCGAACAACCAGCCTTGTTCAAAGAGTTCGAAGATTTCGGACTAGAGCTTGTTAGCCATGGTTATCTCGCTAATCTAGAGTTAGCCCCAACCCTGATGGATCAAATCAAGGAAGCCCAAAAGGATCATGAAAGCATGAAGAATTAAGAGGAAGATTTCTCTCGGCAAAGCACCCGGTTTACCGAAGATGCTGAAGGAGTGTTGAGATTCATGGTCGTATCTGTGTGCCTAATGTCAAGGAGCTTAAAGATTTAATCCTGACAGAAGCCATGAGACCCCTTATTCAATCCACCCCCGGGGACAAAAATGTACGAAGACCTTCGTGAGAGATTTTGGTGGCATGGAAGCGAGAGATTGGTTCTTTCGTGGCCAAGTGTGATATCTGTCAGCGAGACAAGGCTGAACATCAGTAACCCGCTGGATTGCTTCAACCTTTGAAAATTCCTGAATGGAAGTGGGATAAATTGGAATGGACTTTATTACCGACTTCCAAGATCCAACCGAGGCTATGATTCAATCTGGGTCATCGTTGATCGACTGACCAAGGTTGCCCATTTTGTTCCTGGCAAGACCACTCACACCGAAGCTCAGTTAGCGGACTTGTATATATTCCAGAATAGTAAGCCTGCACGGTGTGCCTAAAAGGATTGTATCTGATAGAGGCACGCAATTCAACTCAAGATTCTGGAAATCTCTTCATGATCCTCGGAACCAAGTTGGCTTTTAGCACACTTATCACCCCCAGACCGGAGGCCAAACCGAGCGAGTGAATCAGATATTAGAGGACATGCTTCGTGCATGTTCTTCTTATGGTTCCAAATGGGAAAATTGCCTTCCGTTTGCAGAGTTCTCCTACAACAATAGCTACCAGTCCAGTCTGCAAATGACCCCGTTTGAAGCACTTTACGGCAAAAGTGTCGTACGCCCCTGAATTGGTCCGACACTGGAGAAGGCAAATTGTTTGGACCAGATACCCTCTGTGAAGCTGAGGAACAAGTCCAACTTATTCGCGAGCGTCTCAAGACTGCCCAATCCCGTCAGAAGAGCTACGCTGACCCCAAGCGTCGCGATGTCACCTCAACGTCGGAGATTATGTCTATCTCCGAGTGACACCACTCAAGGGGATGCAGCGATTCCATGTCAAAGGGAATTAGCACCAAGATATATGGACCCTTCAAGATCATTGCTCGTCGAGGAGAAGTATCATATCAGCTGGAGTTGCCCCTAGAGTTATCGGAATTGCATGATGTCTTCCACATTTCCTTGCTTCGGAAGTGTCTCGAAGTTCCCGACAAGCCCAATGTTTCAAAACATCGACCACCTCTCCATCGATCTGAACCATGACTTACTTTCGTGAGAGACCTGTCAAGATTCTTGACGAAGATGTTCGTCTTACCCGAGGCGCGCGATCAAGTTCTACAAAGTCCAGTGGACAAACCACTCCGAGAAGAAGCAACATGGGAACGTGAAGATTACCTTAGAAGCGAATTCCCGAACCTCTTTAGCACCTAAGCCTAGCAAATCTCGGGACGAGATTTATTCTAAGGGGAGAAGGAACTGTCACATCACAAAATTGTAACAAGTGTAATAATCAAAAATTGGAACCAACAAAAACTTTTGTTGCATTGTGTGTTGATTGTACTTTGTTGATTTTTTTTCTTGTTTGAGTGAATTAAAAATCTTGAACTCAAAATGAAAACTTAAATCAATCACACAAATGTCATGTGACAAATATTTTCTCAAACCTAGAAATAAAATTTTTCTTTCAAACAAAATTCAGAGAGGTGATAATATACTCACTCTCATTCTGTCCATAATACTTTTCTCTCTCGATTAAATATTTTCAAAAACCTAAATTTAAATTTCTATTTCTTCTTACTTTCTTAGATCATAATATGTACCAAGAATACCTATACAATATATCAAGCATGAGACACAAATGCTTGATAATTACTCAGTGAACCAAATATGAAAAGATTTCACAAAAATTCAAATTTGAATTTGGTTCAGACGTTCTGTCGAACACCTTGTGGGCAGTGATGAACTCTCCACAACTCCGAACTCAATCCCTCGAATTCGAGCGAAATTCGGAAAACCACTCACTCCCCTCACTTCCACTCATCTCTCACACCTCGCTCACTCGCCGAGAGCGTTAGAACGTGCGAATTAGCCGTTTTGGCCCTTTAGCCATTGGAGCAAGCTCACCGCCGTACCTCACCCGTGCCCACCTACGGAAGCTAGACGAAGGAGGACGCCGCGCTGGCCCTGCGCCGTGCCTTCCATCCCATCTGCCTCTCCGCTCGATGGTGGAGAGGAGACCGCCTCAAAGCACTGCAACGCCCGACCCATGCGGTCGACATGAACGCTCCGCGCCCATGGCCGCGCGAGGCCATCGACGGCGAACGCGGCCACCCACAGCTCCCCGCCAGCACACGCACCGCACAGCCACTCACCGGCCTCCCCGTGAACCCCGCAGACACGCCTGCGTCACCCCAGGTGGCCCACGGCGACGCTAGCACGCCGTCAAAGTCTCGCTGGCGTGCGCCATGGATGCCGTCCCCCGAGCTAGCCACAGCTCACCC